>BQNB010020926.1:36327-62034 GCA_026074375.1 Tanacetum coccineum | reverse complement strand
GAAAACTCCGAACACCCTTTATGGTGGTGGGATGAGGTAACTTAGCAATCACTTCGACTTTAGCTTTATCAACCTCAATCCCATTTTTGGAAATCTTATGGCCAAGGACAATTCCTTCCTTAACCTTAAAATGACTCTTTTCCCAATTCAGACAAAGATTGGTGTCTTTGCATCTTTGAAGCATCTTGTCTACACGAGAGAGGCAATTTTCGAATGAATTCCCAAAGACCGAAAAGTCGTCTATAAAGACTTCCATCGTTTTTTCAATCATATCATGAAAGATAGCCATCATACACCTCTGGAACGTTTTGGGTGAGCCTCGTACAATGCGTACCGAAAAAGGGTGGCTTTACCGTTGTTGAAAATGAATTGATCCCGACTCGATTGGTTACAGGGTGGCATGTGTGCATTGACTACCGCAAGTTAAATGAAGCCACCCGTAAATTAATCCGGCGTCAAGAAGTTTTTCAACCTCCTTTTTGATGACATCGTAGATTTTCGGATTCACCCATCTTTGGTGTTGAACCGCTGGTTTGTAGTCCTCTTCCATAAGAATCTTGTGAGTACAAAATTCCAGGTTAATACCCTTGATGTCGGAGAGTTTCCATGCGAGAGCTCGCTTGTGCGACTTCAAAACCTTTATCAGAGCGGTTTTCTCCTCATCCTTCAAGTCTTTCGCAATTATGAAGGGCAACTTGTCGTTACCCTCCAAAAATGCGTATTCTAGATGAGGAGGTAAGTCCTTAAGTTCGACCTTGGGAGGTTCATCAATTGAAGATTTTTCATTTTTAGCTTCACAAATTTTAAGTTCTTTTTGAATTTCTGGCAAATAATTTCCTTGATTGGGAGGGGGTGGTGATGGATCAATATTAAGAATTGCTTCAAGAAGAAGAATATCCCCCTCCGGGTCATAATAAAAGTCATCAACTTCCGGTGAACTTGGATCATCATCAAGAGCGAGGAAAGCATCGGCTTCCTCAAAAAGAAGAAAATCACTATCCCCGAAGGGAGTGAGGGTCGGAGAAGAGGTAGAAACGATCGGGTCATACTAAGGAGTGGGATTGCCACTCGCAATCACATCGGAGAAACTGAGAACTTCTTGAGAATACTCTTCACAAGCCATTTCAATGACGTCGATTCGGTTTGCCGACATATCATTATAATTAGCCGAGTATCTCAAAGTTTGATCAAGATTGAAAGTAATGGCCTTATTGCCAATACGAAGAGTTAATTCACCTTCGTACACATCAATCAAAGCACGTCCGGTCTTTAAGAAGGATCTCCCGAGAATTAGAGGGACTCGAGGATCGACATCAAAATCTACGACTACAAAGTCAGCCAAGAAATGGAACACACCAACTTTTACGAAGACAACTTCGGCGATACCGATCAGATGAGTGATCGAACGGTCCACTAGTTCAAGAGTCATACAAGTTGGAGTAAGTTCAGGAAGAGAGATCGTTTTCCACAGGGATAATGGCATGAGATTTATGCTAGCGCCAAGATCGGCCAAAGCTAAGCACTCATCCATTCCGGGAAAATCACACGGAATGAGGAACTTGCCGGGGTCCCCATGTTTTTCAGGTAACTTGTTTAGGATGACCATCGAGCAATGCTCATTCAACGGAGTTCCAGCCATTTCACTTAATTTTTCTTTGTTTCCGATTAAGGCTTTAAGAGTTGAGGCAAATTTTGGCATAAGAATCAAGTCATCTGCGAAGCTAATTTCAAAACTCATATCTTGAAAGATTTTGTAGAATTTCTCAATTTGGTCGTTAGCTTTCTCGCGGTTCCTTTCATCATTTCTTCTCAACGGATATGGAATTAAAAGTTTCGGGTTAGGCATCGGAGCACTAACAGGAGCAACAACTGGCTCGGAGATTGGTACATGATTTTCAACATGGACAACCGGAGGTTGGACGTCTTCGGTGCTTCCATTATTAGTAGGAGGCACCGTGTCCTTTATGACCTCGGTCTCACGTTCCACTACTTTAGGGGAAGAAGAAGTAGTAGGAATCGTGGGTCCTTCGTAAGCAGCACCACTTCGGTGGTAATACCTTTCAAATCTTCCTTCGGGTTAGTAACGGTGTTACTTGGGAGAGTTCCCGAACCTAAAGTAGAGGCGGTATTGGAAGTCATGAATTTGGAAAGCATGTCCGTTAAATTGGTTAATTGATTTTGCATGTTTTGGCCCTGAGTTTAAATATTCCTCATCATCGCATCATTAGCTTTTAAGTAGGCTTGAAAATCTTCCTTCGATACACCTTGAATTTGAGGAGCTGGAGCTTGATAAGCGGGAGCTTGGTAAGCCGGAGGTTGAATAACCTGAGGTCGATAAATTTTTCCTTGGTTAACCGGGGGTTGGTAAGTTGAACCTTGATTGTAATTTCCCCGGTTTTGGTTGTAACGGTTTTGATTGTTTTCTTGATTTTGCACTTTATGATTGTTTTGAACGAGAGGAAAACCGGGAGGTCGAATTTGATTTGCGATCGAGGGACGATAACCGGTATTTCCTTGGTTGAAATTAGCTGCGGCTGCTTGAGAAATGTATTCTTGAATATTGTCACGATAAACGTTGCCAGCGGTGGCTGGACAATTTTGGTAAGAATGAGCACCACCGCAAGTAACACAACTTTCCTCGACCGCTTTTACGGGAGCGGGAGCGGGAGCTTGATTTTTCTTATCGAGAAGTAAGGCTTTCACCATATCTTTAAGTTCGGCAACATCGGGAGAGATACCGGAGGTGGAAGTGCTCGTACTCACTTTGGCAACAACCGGTTTGTTACGTGAGTTACGAACTTTGGCTTTGCTCTCGATGATTCTTAGGCATTCTCGAGGCATTTTGTCCAAAAAGTTACCACCCGCGGCGGAATTCAACGAATCTTGATCATTAGAGTTCAAGGCATTATAGAATGTATCGAGTTGATGTAACTCAGAAAATCCATGATGTGGGCATGCCCGAAGAAGATCATTGAATCGGTCCCATGCCTCGTAAAAAGTTTCATCAAATCGTTGTTGAAATCTCGTGATTTCATTACGAAGATTTGTTGTTTTAGAAGGAGGGAAGAATTTGTTAATGAATTTCAAAACAAGATCATCCCATGTAAGAATCAATCAAGGGGTTTCTTTTTCAAGCCAAATCCAGGCGGCCCCCTCGAGGGAAAATGGGAAAAGCATAAGCTTAACCGACGTACTCGGGACGTTCGGGAACTTCATCGTAGAAGTGATCTTGTTGAAATAACGAATGTGAGCATGAGGGTCTTCTTTGTCATGTCCAAAAAATTGCTTATTTTGAACAAGATTAAGTAAACCATGCTTGATCTCGAAATTGTTTGCGGTGATCTCGGGAACAACGATCGCATCCTCGTAACCCTCGGTGGGTGCTTCGAGCAATTGAGCCATAGTACGTTGATCGGCCATCGTAACTATGGGAGGATCGGGATCTTCAATAGGTTCTTCAAGATTAAAAGGTTCAACAACTACCAGTGGGGCTTGTTGTTGATGATTATGATTACAGGATTGAGAACGAGTGCGCATGCACTAAAATTTTAAAGAGAAAATTTACACTAATTTTTTTGGTTTTTCGATAATTTATTCACAATCTATTTTAATAACGGACAAGGAGATTAGACAACTTAAACCAAATAATCAACAAGCTTCACGGTAACTCTCTAAAAGAATTAACTTTTCAAGGTTAGCCGTACGTCGCAAGTGACACAAAAGGCAAGTTTTTAATTCTTTGGTTTGGGAACTTATTAATGGATAATACTTCAGTTGAAAGTTTTATATGTTGGTGTTCTTTGACCAACTTATTATTTTTATTGATAATTAAGGATAATTTTTTATGTTTTTGGTTTTTTCTTGATTTATAATTATACTAAAAAGAAATGCAAAATATTTTTGGATTTTTATATTTTTTATAAAGAAAATAACTTCACAAAGGAAGGATCTTCAAACACAAATCTTCAGTCGAAAACGACAATTTTATCACAGCCTCCTCGGCAGCGGCGCCAAAAATTGATTTTCTCAAAAGTCCTTTACTATATATAAATAATATAGAATTAAATATAATAAATATATACTAATAATGGATTCTCAAAAATCAAATAGAAAGTATTCCAAGAGGCTTTAAAAAGATTCGTTTTTATCCAAAACAAAATCCCTTAAAAACCTACCCGAAGTCGTAATCCCGATGAGGCATGAATTGATAAAGTCGAGAGTCGGTTTAATAATCAATGCTTGAATGGAACAAGTTTAGGGTTGGATTTCTATTTCTAATAATGATAAGCAAATAAAATCAAATTAAAACTAAAAACGAAGGCATTAAATGCTTAAAACCTAAAACGATAACGAAAACGTAAAAACGCGAATTAAAAAAAACTAAATTATCAAAAATTAAATCCTAAATGATTTTTTTTTGTTTTTCTAATTTAAAATAGCTAAATTAAAAGAAAAATGAAAGAAAATCCTAAAATGGTAGCTTAAAAGGGTGAAAAACAAAGAAAACGAGAACCGGGTACGAAACCCGTTCTTTAAAAATTGAAATTTTGCAAAAATAACCCTACGAAAATAATTCTATTTTTAGGTCGTTTGACCCAAAAACGAGTCAAGACAAAAACCGCGCCCGAGCCCGTTCTTTAAAAATCAAAAAGATGAAAAATTAACCTTACAAAAGTTTTTATATTTTTCCTACAAACTATATGACTAAAGAAAATTTTCTAAAAAAGAAAAATATTTTTTTGATAATTTTTTGTATTTTTTATGCATTTTTAAAACCTATAACTAAATTAAATTATAAAAAATACTAAACGACTTTTAAAAATTTTGAAAATTTTACTAAAATTACTTTATACTATAACTAACCTACGAAAAATAAGAAACCAACAATTTGCTTATAAATAAGCCCGCAAATAAGCTGTAACAGCTTTTTACATATAAGGGTGAAAAAGTGGTTAAATACCTAAGCCCTTGGGACTCTAACGTAAAAGTCCCAAGGGCGCAGCGGTAAGAGTGGTTTATAAAAGGGGATGTATCGAGGGTAGAGGCCCGGGTTCGAGTCTTGCTCACCCGGGTCACCCCTTGTCTTCCTCTTTTTTTTTCGAAAAACTTTGTGAACCAAAGTTGTTAAGCTTTTTGAGCTTAACAACTTTCAAAACTACAACTTTTTCTAGAAGCTTTTGAATAAGCTTAAAAATGGGCTTCTAAGGTGACAGTTTTGCTTAAATAAGCTTAAGGGCCAAAAATGCTTAAGACTTTTGGACACTTGGGACACTTAAGCTAAAACTAGGACTAAAAGCTAAAAGGATTGACTACCCCACCCTAAATAAGCACTGAAAGCTAAAATGCAATAACTGAATAAGCTTAAAAAGGGCTAAACTTAGACAGAAGCTAAACTAAGCTTAAAAACAAAAAGCTACTAGCTGTTGACTCTAAATAAGCAGGGAAAATGGAAAATAAGCACTCATAACTTAACACTCAAACAAAATAAGCTATTAGGAACACAAATGAGCAAGTTAGACAAGCTTAATAAGTTAAAATTTAGCTTATGCACTCAACAGCACTAAACAGCACTAACCTTGGGAGTTAGTACTGTTGGTGTAAAAATATGGGCTTAAAAACTCAATAAGCAAATGAAAAAGGGGATTAAGCTTTCTAAGGCAACTCACACAACTAATAAGCAAGTAAGGGACTGAAATCACAAACTAATAAGCTCCTAATAAGCTGGAAAGAAAATAAGCAATCACTACACTATGCTTAAGCAAAAATAACCAAAGGGCTACTTTAAGCTTAAAAATAAGCTATCAAAAGTGGCTCTTAAGGTCTGAAACCTAGGAGGCTTATCTAAGAGCTTATTGGCTCTTAAAAAAAGCCAAAAGCTTAGGCTTAAGTTCACTAAGAAGCTAAAAAAGACTGCTGAAAAATGGGCCCCTAGCACCAGGGCAAAACTAAGCTAAAACAAGGGCTTAATTTGACAGCTTAATTTAAGCTGTCAAATAAGCTTAAAATGAAAAACCAAATGAAAACAGATGAAAAAGGGCTTGTAATGAGCTTATGCACAAAACCTAGGCTTCTAAAAACAATGAAAACATGCTGATTTTTGAGAATGAAAATGGGCTTTTTGCTTAAAAAATTTGAACACACTTAACTTTTGACAGCTTTGACTCAAAGAGTCAAGTGACACAAAGCACTTGTTTATACCTTGTTTAGACACACATGACCCAACTTTTGAAAGCTAAAAAAACCCGAAGTCCCTACAAGGGCAAATTCAAATAAGCTCTTGTAGCTTCTTTTTTTAAAACCACAGTTTAAAAGGTGACTTAGAAAACTTTGAAAAACATTTTTAAAACTTAAAAACCAAAAAAACAGACACAATTGAGCTTAATACTTAAGCTAAATCTAACCAAGTGACAACAACCCATTTTGACCCGTTTTCATGCTTAACCCAAACACCCCTTTATATTTTGAAAAGGGTTTTTAAGACACACAAGATCTGTTTTAAGCTTAATATTTTAAAAACTACTACCAACTAAGCAATACTAAACAATAAAAATATGAAAAGCTAAACACTTAAGCACTTTTTAAAGATTAATAAGCTAGAACAGTATTTAAGCTATTTTTTTACAGTTTTTGATCAAATTGCATGAAAATGAAATGAAAAGCACTAAGAGGCAGACTTAAGCATTAATAAGCACAAATAAGCTCAAAAGAACATTAATAAGCTAGAAATAAGCCCATAAGAAGTGCTACAGTAACTGAGGTAAAAAAGAAACTTACTTACAGAAGTCCAAAATGACTAAGTTCTAAATCCTAATTCCTAAACCCCTAGTCCTTTGATTCTGAATGTATTTAAACCCAAGGCTCTTCCAGGTTTAGCCTTCTTCATAGCTTATCAATGACATTTTATGAACTAATAAAAAAGAGATTTCAAGACAGAAATTTTGAATAAACTTAACAATGCTTTTTCATTAAAAATTTAAAACAGTACAAGGCTAATTTAACAGAAGAAAAACTTAAAAAGAAATTACAATGAGCTTAAAAAAAAACTTTAAAATTACAAATTATCTAAAATCTAAAAAAAATCTCCTCTTTCATTTCTGTCTTCTGCCCTTTTATAGCACAAGGTTTGTGCTTCCTGTGTTTGTTGTGTGAGAGGGAGTTGAGAGTCTTCAAAGCTTCAATCCTGGCCCTCCCTTTTTGCTTGTGTTTCTTTAGAAGCCATCCGAGCCATTGATTTTGTCTAGGATTTGGTGAGGATTGCCAGCTTGGCAATTTGTAGCTGGGAAAGCTTAGTGGAGGGGGGTGATGTTTATCCATGGGGTTGTTTGGGTTTGCAGGATAAAACGGAGGAAGAAGACCCGTGATTGGGTCTTGGGGTTTAAAAAAGGCGGGAAAAGGAGTTTTATAAAGGACAGGGCACGGTTTTGAGTTTTGGGCAAAAAGGTACCACACCCTATCCAACTTATATAAGTGTTTATTACATGAAATGGTCCTTGAGTAGGTGTAAGTTTAGAGAATTGGCCGAAATGCCCCCTCAGGTTATATATGATCATTACACCACAAGTCCTTGTTAGTTATAAGTTTGGAAAGGTGGCAGACTTGGCCCTTGGGGTATCTCTTTGGGCATTTGACAGCTTTGCCCCTTCTCTTTATTTTCTTCTTTTCTTCTTTTTAAATAAGTTTAGGATTTGGCAATTAAGTCCTAAACTTATTTTTCTTTTTCTTCACTGTGAACTTCTAGTTCTGGATTTGTCGGGGTTTGACTTGGTTGAACTTTTTTTGACACTTTGCTTGGACTTGACTGTGTCTTTTCCACGCTTTTCCATTCCGTGTCCGGTTTTGTCTTTTGGCTTCGTTTTTTTTCGTCCTTTTCTTAGATATCCGTTCCTGCACAACACAATTAGCAAAACAAGCATATATTTGGCATTTTAAGTCTGTTTTTGGTTATTTTAGCTCGTTTTTAAAGGTAAAAGGTATGTGTAATTAAACACATACCATAATGCGTAGAACTCTTAATATATAACTTGTTATTCACATTGTGTGACTTAGCAAGCATAATTTGACAATTGACCTAATGGAATATTTATGATACTCTTTTGGTTTCAAGACTTAATAGTGCACTTTGGTTTTAGTGATCGGAGGCTGGAGCAGACTGCCACCTTTTTAATATCAACTAACTCAGAGTGAGAAAGTCAACAGAAATGCGTGTAATCTCTGTGAGAAGTGAAACAAGAGTCTGTTAGGAGACCTTGAGTGGCTAGGGAGGGTTGTGCATAACGTCACTGGGTCCATGACTGTCTTCAATGTTAGACAACAACTTAGTGTTTCTGATAGTTTATGTATTGACCCGGTTTCTGCCTAAGTGTATGGAGTGCTTCTTTCTTTACACCCTTTATCCTTATATTTATTTGTCATTCTTTCAAATCCTTCACGCTTACCGGACTTCATACACTAGTACCTGTTGGTTTTGTTCCAATATTAAGTCCATCTAGTTGGCACTTTTTCCTCGATTCTTCTCCACTTTTCTCCTTTTGTATCATACCTAAGGACTTCTACACTATCTAGTGGATATCCCTAGGTAGATCCCTTCGGTTCTGGCTGGATCATGGGATTTGAATTCCTATGCTTAACCACCTTATAACTCCATAAATTTAAGTACATGGTCGGTCTTTTGGGTATTCCATCACAATCAAAACCAAAATCATTGAAAAATTCAATCAAAGTGTTTGATATAAATATCAAAATATTTACACTTTGAGAGTTTTTTATCATTACTAAAAGCTCCCCTTTAACATGTGCATCGTAATCGTAGTACATGCAAGTTTTTAAGTGCATTAAAAGGTCTATTTTATAAGATCACATTACCAGTACAAATAAGATTCGCATTTAATCACATTTCTCCCCTTAATCTAAATGGTTAATCCCCTCTTGATATTTTGGATATCAATTGATTAAACGTTCGAGGACAAAATGTTACATAATCACAATTAGGAACATTTTAATGCTCCCCCTCAATTTTTTAGGGTATATAAGACAGTGCTGAGTACAATAATTTGAAAAAATTTGAATTTACTAAGAGATTCTTAAAACTTTTGTACTCAAGCACTCCTTAATATCACCATAATGTCTATACTACATATATACAAATTTCACAAGTTATTAATTACGTACAAGGTTTGACCTGTTATGATGAGGACATCATATGATAAATCATATGGTCCTTTGCAGTAGTCGAAAGTCTCCCTCGTATGGTCTCCCACCAACAAATTTCTCCAAGCTTCGCATAATCCTTCTGGTCTTGAGTTGTTTATCAATTTCCTGGATCATAGCTCCCGCTTTATCTCTGTCACTTTGTCTCCAGATAGTATGTGGCAGATACTTCATCCGGATTCCCTTTAGGCAATCATTAAGAAGCAAGTCTAACATCGTTTAGTGTATCCGTCCGCAAAGCTTGTATAGTTCATCAATACACATCAACCTGTTCTTCTTGTCTTTGTTATGGTAAATGCAACCTCTAGGATTGGAGTATGCTGTATAAGCTTTCCTTCGTTTAAGATCTGATTTGTATGTATCCGGCTTTGTGAGGTTGAGCTTCTTTTGGTAACTTCCGACACCTATTTGAAGATCTTCCACACGCCTTTGGATGACAATGCTTCTTGGAAAACATTTCGCAAGGAGACATAAAAATCTAGGCTTCTTCAACAGTGAGATTTGTCAACTTGCCTTGAACAAGAAGAAGCAGCATGTCTTCAATATCTTCGATACGAAGCCTGTTGAAATTGCCTTCTTTGAATGTATACAGTTTGTCATCATCTTTACAAATAATGATCTAATCCAGATGCTTGTAATTATGCCATTCGATAATTTAAAGCTTTGTGACAGCAGTGATTCTGCGTATTTGGGTAAGACGATCTCCGAGCAGATTTCCCCTTGTTAGCAGCAAATCCCTAGAATTGTTGTCGTTTTCGGCCCCAATGTGAGATTCCCCAGAGTGCATGCTTGTCGTAGCTAACCAGCACTTGACTCCACATTCTGTTAGGGACCAATGATGTGCCCGTAATCTGCAGCCTTGGTCTTCGTCACTGAAGTTTTATATTTTTGGCTTGAGACACCACCACTTAGATACGCAAGGTCGTTGTTGATGAAGTGATTAAAAGGAATGACTTGACGACCTCGAGAATTAGGTATCAATGGTAATGGCTTGCGCATATCATATGGATATTGCTAACCTTCAGGGTTGTTCCAGTCTATTGATCAGGGTTTCCCTTTAACTTCTTCAAAAATATTCTAGCTCCAAATAGACCTCTTTGCATGATCCTTTCATCATTCGAATGTTGGACCGGCTAATAATTCTGGAGTTAGAGTATCAACCTTAAGCTTATTCATTATGAATGCTGAGAAGTTTAGAGGAGTGTCCATCAGCTCATTAAACGACTCATGGGTATCTTCTTTTTGAGCCAAAGTGCTTAGCCAAGGTTAAACTTTGGTTCGGCTGATTTACGCTTCCTGTTGACTGAAACTGGTTCCTGTTTGACTCAAACCGAACCGAACTGGTTAACTGATTTGCGCACCTCTAGCGGGAAGTAAAACTATCAGGGAAATCACATAGTGTTCGAGATAGTTAATGAGTACTCGGTTAGAGTAAATACGATGAAGGTTCTTATAAACGAGTTAACATAGCAATTATCGTATCAATCCTCCTATTACAAGTCCCGCCCATACAAGACTTGTAATACTTAGATTCACACATAAATCCATGTAAACAGAACTGTGACGGGTTTTGTTTACATAGCAATTATCATATCAATCTTTATATTACAAGTCCCGCCCATACAAGACTTGTAATACTTAGATTCATACATAATTCCATGTAAACAGAACTGTGACGGGTTTTTCTTACATAGCAATTATCATATCAATCCTTATATTACAAGTCCCGCCCATACAAGACTTGTAATACTTATATTCATACATAATTCCATGTAAACAAAAATTATAACGGTCTCCGTGTAATACAATATAGTATAATGCTATGAAGAAAAATAATATCCTTAGAGACCATCGTTTAACTTACAATGTCTGAGAACGAAATGAGACCATTGTGCGACTCACAATGTCTAAGAAGTAAGATGAGACCATTGTATAACTCACAATGTCTGACGAGTAGAATGAGACCATTGTGCAACCCACAATGTCTTAAGAAACGCTCTGGTATTTATATAAATAACTCTTATATAAATAAATGTGCGATATACGCAAAAGATGTAAGCATATATATTACATATATGTATGTCATGTAAACACTTAAGGTAACAAGTAACCTAAGCAAGTAAGCAAGTAGTGTGTATGCACTTTGAAAATGTTTATTGTGATGCAATGTTTGTGAAAACGGTTATAGTCTAGGGTAAAATATGCAACCTAGTTCTCTATAACCAGTGCTCTGATACCAATCTGTAACACCCCCAAAATCGTGTCGCAGCGGAAATGCATCTGGGGGCGTTACTTCATAATACACAGCGCTAGATACAAGAGAACGACCTCTAAATGTGTCGTTTGAAAAGTAGTCTTGTTGATTTAATCAAAATCTGAATTTGATATAACAAATGTCCCATAATTGCATCACCATGAAAAGCTTGAATGTATAGACTCCAATGCACATCAAGTAAGCCATATAATTTTACCTGAGAAAAACATGTCTTAAAAAGGTCAACATAAAGTTGGTGAGCATCTAGATTAGTTTAATTTTGAATGTAATCCACCGTATCATCACAGTCATGTAAAAAATCTCAAAGTTTTATAAAGATGCACGACACATTTTATGTCACCAAAAGTACCAATCTTATCCCAAAGATTTTTATAAGAATGCTGGACAAATAAGTGTATGTCACCCAATGTACCAATCTTATTCCCAAAGATTATTTAAAGAATGCATGACAAATTTTATGTCACCAAAACATACCAATCTTATCCCATGAGTTTTATATAGAATGCATGACATATTTATGTCACCAAAAGTACATCTTATCCCAAAGATTTTTATATAAGAATGATGACAAAATTTTATGTTACCAAAAGTGTATCCCTTGCCACCCCGTGCCTACATTGATTCCTGAAATTATTTATATTATAAGGTAGGACCGCAAGACTTGATAGTGATAATGCAACACATGCAGATATCATCAAAACTAGAATTACATATTACACTAAGCTCATGACACTGAAGATCGACGATTTTCTTGCAATTAACTATATATTGCAATTTCTGCCCGATTAGATGTTTTCAACCGAAAAATCCTAAAAAAAAAAAAAAAATTTTTTTTTTTTTTTTTTCGACATGTTAGAACGTTCGTTCCGGTGTAAGCTAATCCACCGAACGGGGAGGTCGTTTCTCGAATAGATCTATTAAATATCATTCGCGCTCAATAATGTAAATTCCAATACATCTTTGCAATTGACAGTTCATGATAATGGGCTTAACTTGGGTTATCGCTACTTAGGCAAACATGTAATCAATACTTGCGTCCAATTTATAAAACAAAGCATGTTGTGTCCGTTTATAAAACGATGCATATTTTCATCCCAAAAATATATATAACCGTTATCCAAAACGAGTATAAAGTCGAGGATATGGAAACTCTCATATGATCCTTTAAAAAACAATCCATTGTTATAAGATACCACATTAAGTAAAGGATTAGTAGGCAAGCAGTATTCTCCCTCGCGGGTTTTAATAAACATTCAAAAGATTGAAAGAGTGAGGTTATTGAACTCACATTGATGATGAAGAACGATTGGCAGATAGGGCATTTAAACATGCACAATTACGAACGGATGACGAAGAGGTCGTACGAGAGTTGCAACTAATCTTCTAAAAAAAAAGCTAAGTCCCCACTAATAGGATTAATGAATCTGGGTTTCCCGATGAATGATTACATCAACGTGACACGTTGATAAAAGATTTAGCTTTTCAAGTCGTAATAGTTTGGTGGTTTGTTAAATAAATAAGTTGAAAATATACGCAAAGTGTGTAATATATATTCTTTATATATTACTTATGAAAATAACCCTTGTATAATTCCTACCGCGAATTTTATAACAAATATAATCAATCCAAAGATTATTGAAAGGTATAATATACCTTGCAGGTATTATATAATAAGTGTGAATAATTTAATGAATCCCAATTAGATTTGAACTGTTTTCTGTTATATCACCACGTATTAACAAAAGGTACTTATGTAACGTAATCGTACGTTTTAAGATTACCAATTAAGTTAACCGATGTTTGTAAGCCTTTTACATAATTATTTGCGGTTAACCTTCTAGACTGATAATTATAAAAATATAATATTATTTTATAATGATATATTTAGGTTCTCGACGACTCGCGGCTAAAATTATCGACTCATTTTAAAATATTGTTTTTCGCTCGTGGTAGGTTTATCGTATGTTACAAATTACTTTATTTTCAAGAATGTAGTTAGTCCTCTTTTTTATCAGTTCTAAAATTATAGGAACTTTAGTAACCATTACTATTATAAGAATTTATATAACTTCGCAAGACTTTCCGTTTACAAAACGTTTTCCATTTCCATAAAACTCGTCGGTATTTTTAATCAATATATATAATATTATATATATATATATATAATATATTTATATATATATATTATAATATATTTATATATATATTTTTATTTATATATATATCGTAATTATCTGCATTCCCAATATCTCAAATATCCGGTTTAAAGATATAACTATATTATCATTATATCTAAATTTAAACCATTTTTAAATAAATAATTTATTTATTTAACCATTTTAAACCACGGAGAGTATTTATAGTTTTAATATTTATGAAAACTCAATTATTTTATTTGACAATGTAATCAACTAGACAAAACCCTCGTGGTTTTCATCGTTAAACCAAACGAACCCTCGTTGTCTCGCTATACCAAAACCTCCTTTGTATCACTCGAACCAAACACGCCCTTAGGGCGGTGGCTGCCACCCACAACAACCCCGCGTGGTGGCTGCCACCGTCAAAACAAACACCCCTTTTTGCTATAACCTAAACCAAACGCACCCTTTGTTTCTATAAACGAAACCAAACGCACCCGGCTGTCCCGAGTCAAACTCGACACCCCGGCTTCTTTTGTTGCAACTCTACCCGACAACCCCTCCCCCCGGCTGTCCCGGCAGCCTACCAACTCGCACCCGCCCCGGCTGTTTGACAGCCCAAACAAACCAACGACACCCTCTCCCCGGCTGTTTAACCCAAACCAACAAACAAACTCGACTCACCCTCTCCGTTAACCCACAAACCAACGCACCCTTGCGGCTGTGAACCCAACCCGACGCACACTCCCCTCGTGGCTTTCTTGCTGCCACCCAAACCAAACACGCCCTTGGGGTGGGCTGCCACAGAAAACAACACCCTGCGTGTGGTTACAACTTACCCGAACCACCTCTGTCGGTGTTATTGTCGAAAATAACAAACTAACCGTTGCCACGCTGCCAAAAACCCCGACAACCCGACCTGCGGTTCAACAGCCAAACCCGACGCACCCTTTTGTTTATAACCCAACCCAACGCACCCTAGAGGTGGCTGTCAACCCGCAACCAAACGCACCCTTCGTTGGTGCAAACTACAAACCAACGCACCTCGCTGTGGTGCTAACTATAACCACCACACGCACCCTCTAGTGGCGGCTGTGGTGGTTGTGGTGTTGTTGTTGATGAGTTGATGACGATGATGGTGATGACGACAGCGGGAGTGGCGTGGTGATGATGGAACGATGATGGTGGTGATGATGGTGGTAGTAGTGGCGCTGTGGCAGGAGCGTGGGGGGGGAGAGTGAGTTATTGAGGGTTGGGTTAGATCCGGTGATGGGGAGTGATTTTGGTCTTGGCCGGAAATGCCCGCCGGAAAAGTTTTCCGATGGCGGCGGCATGGTGGTGGCCGGAATCCGGCGGCGGCGCCGGTGGTGGGGCGGTAGCCGGATAATGGGAGGAGGGAGAGAGTGTTTATAAGATGTGTGTGTGTATATTTGAGATGAAATGAAAATTTGTTATATAAAATTTTATTTATATAAAAACTTTAAAAGAAAAATGACAAGTTCACATAGTGTGGGGTGATTTTGTAAATATCTCACAGGGACCAAATGTGTAAATGTTGAGAAACTTTTATAATATATTGGTTCGGGTCTGTTTGGAGAGACTTATCGGTACGATTTCAAATCTCGAAACTTGCGCCGTTGTTTTCGAATCATTTTTCTGATAAAGAATGGTATTTACTTGATAATGTTTCATAAATATTTTATAATATTTAATAAAATATCTGTTATTTATTTTGTGAACCGGTTTCGTCTTGTCCGAAATAAAATTGGATTTTAACTCGAATATTCGCGTTATCCGCAACGCTTTTAATTAAAATGATGACTAATTTATTTAATATTTTTATTAAATAAATACTGATAATTAAAAACAAATTTAATTGTTTTTGTGTGTCTGCGTTGTATATTGTTCGAAAAATGTTTGGGGGGGGGCGGGGGGGGAGGGAGGTGTAGGTGCTGTTTTAGCCCTTTTCGGCTTGTTTCCAGGTCTCGGGCAAAACTAAAAAGTTGTCAGGAATGTCGTTTCCCATCGAATTGCTTTAGGGTCCGAGCCGTGAAAACGTGATTTAGATGGTTGTTCTTGTAAGTCAAGCCAGACCTAAAAGTCAAAGGGCTAAAATAGTTATCTTAAAAATCCGAAAATTCTCGGATGTTACATCTTGTTAGTTAAAGTTGTGTAGCTCTTTGTGCTAAATATTGTGAGTGTGGTTATATTGTTAGAATATGCTTTAGCTATTGTAAACCTATGATCGACACTTCTCATATTGCGTCAAACTTGATTGGTGATTTGATACAAAAGATCTAGTCCAAAAACCTCTTCTGGAGGCGGTCCCATAAATCAGGCGGCCCCCTGATATACTTGGCGGCCCCCATATATATATATGGGACCGCCGATAGAAGAGTGATGTAATTCTTGATCTTAAAGTTTTTATTGGAAACGTATTCACCCCCCCCCCCCTCTACGGTTTTCACAATTGGTATCAGAGCCACATCGCTCTAGTTTTCAAAACAAATGGTTTTTAAAATAGAGTACGATCCATGTATCAAATTACCCATGAAGGGGGATTAAATATGAAAAGTGTTTTGTTGTTTGATTCGTACTAGTTTTGTTATTAAATATACTTCGTATACTAGCTTGAAAGAAAATTTTCTCAAAAGAACTTGGAAGTGTCAACTTATGTTTGTCTAAGTCGTAAGAGTAAAAATGATATCTAAAACACGAAATTTATTTGCTGGAACAACTTTTTAAAGTCCTATGTTCTACAGTTTAGTTACAAAATGATTTTGAACAAAAAACATGTTTTCGGGTCACTGGTGGCGGTCCCATAAATGTTCGGGCGGCCCCCAAATATATCTGGGGGCCGTCACCTTTATGGGGGCAGCATGTCTGTTTTGTCAGTTTTTGGCAAACTTCGAAAAATCATATAAACTCAACTGTAAGTCCGTAGAAGTCGTGCCACCCGCCATTTCGAAGATAATTGAGTCTACTTTCTTTTAAAGGAACTTCCAAGATTTCATTCTTAAATTAAATAAGTCAAAAATGCAAAATACTACATAGTGGTCAAAACTTTATGTCTCGTTTTGACGTAAAACTTGTAGCTTATTTTTTCTTTCAAGCCAAGCATTTCTAGTCAATGTATCTTTGAAAAACGATACATTTATATTTTCAAAACATTGATCTTGATTAATTTTTAAAATGGGAAGGAAATTATTTTATTTACGAATAAAATCAAGCTAAGTATACATCATTGTATTTAATACACAAAACGACGACGAATATCTTTATGTGCATGCTAAATGATTATGTGTATTTACTTGTATCGTATTTTTGTTAATAAATATTATTAATGTGAGCATGTACTTGTAATTGAGCTATTATTTATCTAACACACTGCTTGTACACTATTTATTTGTTACTTAGTTTTATCGGACTTACTGACTAATAGGAATTACTATTATATCTCTTGCGTTAAGTTGTAAAATATTTGTGCACTGAATATTGGATAGATACTATATTTACAAGTCTTACATAAACATCTTGTAGATCATTTTGAGTGTAGTAACCCATTTAGAAATGAGAGTTAAATAGTTTGTCAAGTGTGTGGAAAAATAATGTCCTAAGATCATATTTTAAAACCCATCATTAAAATATTTCCAACACATTATCTCTCTTAGAACTATGTCTAAATATTTTTCATCATATTGCGTGTTTGACCCGGGTAGGTTTAAAACAAAATAAAAGATTGTATTAATACATTGGTAATTAAGTAAATGAAAATATATTTTTTTACTTTGCTTGTGCTTGCATTTGTTCTAACATACACACATAATTATATTCTTTTTATAAACGTATAGTATTTTACAAAAGATGTGTGTTGTATAAAATTGGGTTAAAGAAATTCTTAATTTACTCATAAAATGTCAAAACTATGCATTACTTTGTGCATATCAACAAATAGTTTTTCGCACAAGCAAAATACATGACAATCTTGAAGAAGAAATTAACTTGTCATTATTCATACTTCACCTCACAACTAGTCTTAGAATTATGGATACAACTTGAAACATCTTTATTTGGTTTTCTTTTAAAAAGATTGTAAGTGAGGGTCAAGAAAGATTTCGAATATATATCGATACCCATTATTCAAATTATGTGGACTATTATTGTCGAAGCGAATTGATAAGTTTTTGAGTATGGACATGAAATTGGATTCTTATTTGTCTAGCTTTAAGATTATATAAAAATTATAACACCCCGGGAGATATTATCTTAAACCAACAATACTCAATCACACTCGTTTGATATGAAAATTATGACATCATTTCCAAGATCGATAAGATATGCATCAGATCATAACTCACCTTGTTTAGTGATGTCATATTAGTCTATATTGCAAATAGTTGCTGTTTCCAAATATTTCGGCAAATTATGCTATATCACAATGGAAGTAGGATTGAGACTTGACTATTTCATCCAAAAATTCTCAAGTAATTTACCTAGCATGCAATTGCGTATATGTCGTTGTTCTGATAAGCCAAACTGAGTAAATGCACAACATTATGTAACTTTACTCAAACAATTCAAAAGCACAAATCAAAACTCAAACTATCTTCTTATCAAAACTCTCTCTTACTTTACCAAATAAGCATAATATTTCTTCCTAACCAAATGAGAACCCTTTAACCATCAAAGATTAGGATTAAGAAGAATTGAACATATTCCACAAACCATTATCGTGCTTTTTTTCAATAAGTGATCGTAAGAGGATTTTGAATATGAAGATGATTATTATTCAAACGATAATCTCAATCTCATCTTTCAATCTAATTACAATATTGTTAATTTGAACATGTCAATCGAGGACTAGGATTTATCTAGATCACGAAAATTTCAATCAAATTGACCTAGAATATTTTTCGAGTCTACATGTTTAACCATCCTCGGTTATTACATGAAATCACGAAGTCGATTGCAAGACAACAAATTAGTCATCGAATTGAAATTCACACTCGCAGTGAAGATGTTTCATTGAGTCTAAAGTTGTTTCATCTGTTGTGTTATTAGTATGGTCAAAATTATACATGCTCAGCTTAACACACTCTAAGTAGGATTGACGATTTTTGAATTTCCATCGGGAAACTCATAAGTACTCCAACTTGATAAGCAAGTCTTGGATGTCATTTCTAAAAACTTAAACCAAGAACCCTTATAGTTTATATAAGCTTCTCTTAATAACCTAATTTCAACACCATCTCCCAAATAGTGGGAAAATTATCCTTGCCCAAATTTGGCACCTCCACGGATCGATGGATCCTTCTTCTTAGATTCATCTTCGGTTTAGGTAAATTCGCCCTATTGCATTAGATTTTAAAACATCTTCCTCATATGAATCTCTTGCTTAAAGGTTCAACATACCATTGTAATAACTTTAGTACTTTTCATCATCATAATTATACAAAGAAACATTCACAAGATCTATTGAGGTAAATAACCTTAATTAGATTTCTTTCATAAAAGACATGCAAATGTGCATTCTTTGAACACTCTCATTATAGAGCATTACACATTGTCACTCTTAAGCATACTCCTATGTTATAGATGTAATCATTTCAACTTAACCTATACAACTTGTTGATCTATCATTTCAACCTGAGAATTCCACACATTTTATTAGGATTTTGCGAACCAAAATTAAAGCATGTTAGTTGAGTCATGTTAGCCTTTATGATAAGATAATACAAATTTTATCTTTGCTACACTTCATTAGGCAAATATAGGAATTCTATTTTGTCTAACATGAGAATGACTACTGAAGGGGGGGGGGGGGGGGGGGGGGGGGGGGGGGGGGGGGGGGGGGGGGGGGGGGGGGGGGGGGGGGGGGGGGGGGGGGGGGGGGGGGGGGGGGGGGGGGGGGGGGGGGGGGGGGGGGGGATCTATTGCACTAGAAGATTTAATTTGACATATCCTGTTGAATTGCTTCCAAGACTGCACAAGTTGGGTTTGTGGTATAACCCGTAGAATAATGGTCGTGTTTAGCCTATATGAGCACCTCTATTGTAGTTCATATTCATTCTCTAATTTGATTAAATGCATCTTCCTAAATATGCCTAATGATAGTCTACATCGATAGACTTTGTATTTCATTAGGAGTGCACACTAAGCAAGTAGAAATTAGGTTTCTCCTTAGTCAATCTAGACTACTTATATTTACAATAGTGCTTTGAATGTTCAAGATGATAACCGTGCTACACGTATGCAATTATTTGATTTCATGTTTTCTTAATGCTCATGATATTTATTTGACTTAGCTATTGAATGGCATGTTTTGTTGTAAATAGGTTTGCCTTTTTTTTAGCAATTTAGGATAATATATCTTTAGTTTATCTAAATAATACACATGCTCCTAAATCCTAAATTGCTAACATGTTTTACATGTGATTACATTTTTAAATTAATCATGTTTTGTTGAGTCATCTTACATACTTTACATGTTAAATTGTGCACCATACACTATGTTAGGTTATGTATGATAATAAGGTTAGATGTCATTACAGTCTTACACATTAAACTTTGCTGATTAGTGTGTGATGCATGCTTTAGATAAACTTGCATGCTTATATCTATATGTCTTATACATCTATGTATATATTTTCTCACACTAGAATATCTTTCTTCGCGTCCGGGTCACTAATCTAAATTTTCAAAAGAGTCATAAAATGGTCTTAAATCTTTTAGAGTCTTCCTTCACACATTTCTTTAATCATCATCTCCCTTTCTTCCAAATAATCCACTCTTTGTTACGGAAAAGTTAGATGCAAATCTAATATTCTAGTAGGTTTGAAACTTCATATTTCATCGAGATATTCAAGTATCTTTAACTTGCAATAGCAAACGTTAAAGGTCATATTCAGTAAAATCCCTATTCAAGCCTTTTAACAACATTAGTTAAAACGCTCTCCTTTTCTTTTCGACGACAACTCCTCTTCTCTTCGACGAAAACATCTTTCTCTTCGACGAAACATTCTTTCTCTTTGACGAAAACACTCTTTATCTTTCGATCACACCTCTTCCTTCTCACTCAACCACGCCTCTACAACCATAGAGATGGCTAATCTCTTTCCTCTACTATTTTCGCTATCACCTTTAAGATAACCTTATACCTCGTCATAAGATTGTTTTATGAACATTCACAATACTCGAGAAGACCACTTTTGTCTTGATATTGTCAAGCTCGTCGCATCATCTTCGTTTGTTTTCTTCTGTATTATTGTGAGCATTATTATTATTATTAGTATTTGCGCGTTTGAAAACATCAACTAAGAGACGTCACCATTTCATTCGGGCAATGGTTCATATGGTAATACATCTCTTTTAGTATTGGTGGCGTCTGTAGATAACATTCGATCATTCTTTCTTGTCCATCAATATCTCGAATCGTTATCCACAAGACAAATTATTTAACGATTCGTGATTGGAGGGTTAAAAGAAAAACGTAATCATGTTTCGACGATGTTCTTTCGCCGCCACATCATCACCTCTCGCAATAAACCAATTCCCAAATACTCTTCCCCATTATCTACACAATAATCACCCCAACCCCCCCCCCCCACCCCCCACCCCCCCCCCCCCCCCCCCCCCCCCCCCACCCCCCCCCAACCCCATAGCTTTTTTGTTAACTTGTCCTTTGTGTAGGTCTAGGATGATGGGAACGCATCCGTAAGATCTTTCTCTTCTCGTCACGCTCAGCTCCGGCACGACGTCGCCGCACTCCCCCTGTGTCTGATTCTTTATTCCATGCGTCGTGGCAACTTAACTAACTTCATTCGAAGTTTAAAAACTTTTGAGTATTTTAAATTGCGAAATGAAAATTAAATGTCACTCCTTTTTACAAAATTGTCAAGCCCTAAACTCCTCTCCTGTTGGCGGTCCGGAGGCCCCTAGATCTATTCTAGCGGCCCCCAGATATATCTGGGACCGCCGGCAGCAGGCTTTAGATATCTGTCATTTCTTTTCAAATCATTAAACAAACTCACCCTTTATTTTTTCTACTGCTAAGAGGTTGACGTCTTTCCTTACCACCCAAACCTTGCCATATCTTTCTATATATCAATGGGGTCATCCTACATCCTAAAACTCATAATTCATTCATGCTTATCGTTGTTATCTAGTCACGTGAATTTCATAATGAAATGCGTTCATTCCTCAAATACAATCTTACATTCGTCATTACTTACAAAATCTCCTCACATCTTGGTCCTCACTTCTGTTAACCTCTTTTCTCACCTCGAATGAGTCTTTTTCACTTCTAAACAGGTTCGCTCTCTTTCTCAATTATCTTTCACTTAGGTTAGTCGTCTCCACTTTATAGTCTTTTACATTTCGATGTTCTTCTCACTTTTAAACGTTCTTTTTCAGCTTCTAATAAGTCTTGTCTCCTCTAACATTTTCCTTCACGTCTAACATTTCTTCTCTTTTAATAGTCCTTGTTACTATTCAAAATTCCTCCTATTCTCTCCTAACTCGTTTTTCATCCGAAATATTTAAGTAATTTTGCGAATGCAAATGTCAATCCTTCGCTAAACTTGCACTTTCTAGAAAAGTGAAGAACAATAAAAGAAGATAATCAATCTCCAAGTAATTATTGAGTCACACATTTGTATGAGTCTCTCATCATTCTATCACCTTGATAAGAAACTACCTCATTTCACATCCCACCTTTGCTCCTCAACATTTGTCAACATTCGCCGACGTTAGCGACAAAAGGGAGAAAGGCAACATACGGGGTTCGTCACGGATCCAACTAGAAGACCAGGAGCATTAATAGCTATTTTGCTTCAATTTATTCGCTACAAATAAAAAAATTGAAGATTTAGTTACGATTAGAAATTAGATAGAAATTAGAAATCTATTTATCTATCTTCATCCATGGATTCTTTATTCATACTCATTCAATTGGAAGTATTGATCCAATTTAAAAATTTTGTTTCGCAATTTCATAATCCAAGTTTTCAGTTTTTAATTGACTTTTAGATAAAAACCCCGAAAATTTTTATTTTTCCTTGAACGCGTCATTGAAAGGGAAAGGATTTATTTAATCCTTTTAATGAAATAAAGTTTTTGATCGGAATATGAATAAAACCGAAAGACCCCTTAACTATTATGGGGGTTAATAGAACGAATCACACTTTTACCACTAAACTATACCCGCTACAATGCAATTATTGTATATAAATGGATCTTTTGTCGAGGCGCTTCTGTATATGCGTAGATTCAGCTTCTTATATAATATTTTAAAGAATTTAAAGAATATATATTTTAGTTACATATAAATAAATAAATAAATATATATATATATATATGCACTTGTCTACTAACTTTGTTTTGTAGCACACATCCATATCTTGATTCTTTGGTGCCCCAAACAAGGGGGAGCATATACCAACAGGGAGCACTTGCAAGCTACTTACTCATTTAAATTGCGTCAAACTTCTCAAGCATCGATGGTAATTTATTTATGGATCCGTTATAGTCAATATACAAGGATTGTAAGTATCATAGGAACGCAATAAGCAAGGGGGAGCTAGAAGATATGTGAGTAAATATCATGGAGTTGGTTAAACCGTGATGATAGAAGACTTTACTAGGATGATGCAAGCTCACCTTTATATGAAGATAAGATTGGGGATTGTCAAATACGATGAAGGGTTCATTCATACTCCAAATACTTCACCTGCTTCACTTCAAAATCACCCTTAACCCTAAGGTCCTCTTCTCATACCTTAAACTTATATATTTGAAGTACCTATTTTCTTTTCATGCCTTCCTCTCATCTATCATGACCTCCACTAAATTATCTAAGAAACACAAAACCGCCTCAACCTTATTTCTCATATTTTCTTCTCATTTCTCCAACCTATATACTTGAAGCATCTACCTTTTCCTCATTCCTTCAACCTACACACTTGAAGTACCTACCTTCTTCTATTGCCTACTTCTCATATCTCATAACATTTTCTAAACTATCCAAGAAACACACAATCACCTTCACCTTTATTTCTCATATCTTCTCCTCATACCTCAAACCTATATACTCGGAGCACCTATCCTCTTCTCATTCCTCCAACATATATACTCGGAGCACGTACCCTCTTCTCATGACTTCTTCTCAAACCTCCAACCTATATGCTCCAACCATAATCCACTGTATACATTTTTTCTTTGACAAAAGGGGGAGAAGAGAGTGTAAATGAGTAACTTTTAAACTTTACTATGTGTTATAGTTTACATAGTTTGTCATCATAAAAAAGGGGGAGATTGTTAGTGCAAATATTACGATATTTAATCTATACGATATTTTTATGTTTTGGTGATGATAAACATATGACTTGTAATACGTAACGTAAAGTGCGCAAGTTACTCGTAATCACAAATCATCAATGAATACATGCATCAACATCTCTCGACGTCTCAAGTATGCATCAAGACGGACATTGGTTTACACCTGACGTAAATCACATAAGGTATGTACAAACAAGCATTAAACTTGTAGGATGATCAAAGAAATAAGTTTTTGTCTTAAACTTTATATTTTTATAAATGTAACAAAATAATTTTTTCAAAACTTAATTAGACAAATTATTTTTGAATTATAAAGAAATGTTTTATGTGATAATTAATTCAAAATTCAAAATCTGATTCTTTTCCTCCCAAAACATGTCAACCTTTTACCAGACAAGTTTGTCACCACAAAAAGACAAAAACAGAAGCGTCTGTCGGGGCGGTACCTTAAATAGGCCGGTGACCCCCTTAATTATCCAATGGCCCCCTAATATATCTAGGACCGCCGTTTCCTGATAGGCTGTTTGTCAGCTCCTATAAATAGTGGGTCACCTCCAGCTATTTTCATAACCCTTTTGCATGATTTTCTTTTAGTTCTTTCTCTTTCTAGATCTCCCTAGATCTCACTAAACATCTCTAAATCTTTGATCATTTAACTTGGTTAATCTTGTTTAAAAGTGATCAAATCTTCTATCCTTTCCTCCTTTCCTCAAATGCAAGAGAAGAACTTCGGTCATCTTCAAGATCCGAAGTTATGTAGTCTAGTTAGTCTATTTGTAACATTTGTTACATATAGATCGAGTCCATGTCTTCCAATCATTAGTAGTGTGTAGATCCAAATGATGTATACATTTGGATGGGTTGATTGTGGGTTGCTTAATATTTTATGCCTTAAAATACATCAGTGAAGTGGTAGATTGGTTCTAGCTAAGATTAGGACTCGACATCTAGCTTAGTGTTAGAAAATAATGTAAGCGACACGGTTTATGTGTTTAGGCCATAAAACACAAGGTTTGTTATGTTGGGCCATAAAACATAACGGGTTTGGTTGTACCCGAAGAAGAACTCGACATCTAGCTTAGTGTTGAAAAATAATGTAAGCATTGGTATAAGGTTTTCTCCGCCGAAAGGGAGCTTGTTGATTAGTGAAGTAACTCTCGAGTTGGATACTCGAGGAGTGGAGTAGGGCGAAGAGGAGCTTCATGACCGAACCACTATAAATCACCGTGTCGGTTTGCATTTTCTTTTACCTTTCGCTTTACTTATTTCTTTACATTTACCGCTTTACTTTTATACTTGCATTGTGCTTATGATTGTGTGAATGGTTGTGTATATATTGTTAGTTAAGGTTGTGTACTACTTTGTAGTTAATATTGTGGTTGAGTTTGTATTATTAAGATATGTGCTAGTTGTTGTAAAACCTATTATCGACACTTCTCATATTACGTCTAACTTGATTGGCGATTTGATACTAAAGATTTAAAGTTTTTAAATGGAAACGTATCCATCCCCCCTATACGGTTTTCACAGGTGCTTCTAAATGAATAGAAATGCATCTAAAACAAGTCGTTGCATCTCAAATGTGTGGTTTTACTCACTTCTCACCACTTTTATTTTAATTTACTTCTCACTGGATCCTTACTCTCTCTCTCTCTCTCTCTCTCTCTCTCTCTCTATATATATATATATATATATATATATATATATGTGTGTGTGTGTGTGTGTGTGTGTGTGTGTGTGTGCTCTCTCTCT
>BQNB010020926.1:0-34905 GCA_026074375.1 Tanacetum coccineum | reverse complement strand
AGCATGAGAATTAAGGAAACAAATTCCAAAAGTTGTTTAGTAAAATGCAGGAAGTTTAGCTGGGTCTAACAGAGAATAGTCAACTGCACAGAAAATCAGGTAGTCATAGTAAAATTTCCGTGACTTCTGATGGCGGTCCCATATATACATGGCGGTCCTAGAATATATTAGGGGGCCACCCCATGTTTATGGGGGCCGTTCTCTGAAGGCATGAAAATTTTCCAGTTTTCCTGATTTTTTGCAGATCCTGTAAAAAAATCTATTTCACCCTTTTTGCAATCAACTCTATTTCATCATGAATCATCTAATGCTTAACAATTAAATTCATAAAACTAACCATTCAAAATTCAATTAAAGGAGCACATATATGCATATTGACTAATAGATAAGCATGCATATCATCATAGAGGTAATTATAGTATGTCAAGTACCATGAAAACAAATGTTTAGGATGATAAAATCGAAAGATCATCCAAGGCAAGTTATGTTGCCCGTACTACATACTAAGTTGTCACTAGATAATATAAGTTTAAGTATTGAAGCTTCATAAAGTAATAAGTAATATAATTAATAATGTCACAAAGCACATTTCCATATTCCTCACTTCTTGATATTTCTCTACAAGTTTTAGAGGCCTTTCCCAATTGACCTTAATCAACCATGTTGCTCATCTCGAATCTGAACTTGACGGTTAATGATTTCGGTTTGACATGTGTAGAAGGGTTCTAAGTGAGGGTCAATGTTAGGTGGGTTTTAAAAAACTTGGGGAACTTGATTGGTTAACGAATTGACATAACGAATGGGGGAAGGAGTACTTGTACGCGAGGTCCCTTCGCCATTTCCATCATCATCATCGTTAAGATGAGAAGAGGATGGTTGGTCAAAGGCAAAAGAAGAAGAAGTGGAGTGACGACCTCTTCTCGTGCCATGATCCTTTCTAGGCTTTCGCTCTTGTTGAGCGGCAAGAGGATTCATGACACGATCGTACAAGACATAAGACTCATTGTACAATTTATGATTTTCATTTATGATGACTTTAAACAAGTTTAACAAGGACCATCCGTAGGGACACCATATGCCAACTCGTCAAGTGACCATCTATCAGTAAAGACGCAGGCACCCTCACAAGGTATGTTAAGAATTTGATAAAATTCTTAAAGAGAGTAAGAAAAGAATTGATTTTGAATCACAAATTCGATGAACATTTCACCTTCATCGGAATAATTTATTTGATATTGACTATAAAACTCAAGAATGAACCGAGGACCGATTTGGTCATTAATTTCAAGGAGACACTCAAACTCGACAAAGCTGAACATAGATCAAACATAATTTAGATCCGCAAAGTTATCAAAAACCACCCGACCCTCATGAATGCAACGACTTTCAAGGTTTCTTAGTTTTTATTTTATAGGTATACGGTATTCATGTGATATTATTGGCATATATGCTCTTGTATTTTTAGGATCTTCGGATGACTTACGAGGCATGATTTCCTAAAACAAAAGCAGAATCAGATTTTATTACCGTTTTACTTGTAATTTGTTATGCATATTGTTTCTAATGTGTGCCTAAATGTGACAAATGTGGAGTAACGATTAACTCGACCTAAAAATTAAAATATTAAGAGTTAATTCAAACTCTCCTTAGTTTGATTTTGCTCATCCAAACATGTCGAAAAATACATGTGAATTATGTATCTCGACCTTTGTTCATGAGATCATTATGCATGTGTTTGAAAACGTTTTTAAGTTGTATTGACAATGCATAACCATAATTTCATTATGTTCCTAACGTGAGTAATTTGAAAATAAAATTGGGGTTTTGGTTCGAAATCAATTTTTCAACAAATTCACTAATGTATGCAAATCCTATGTCTACGGGAAGCATATTAGTTATACATTGTATCCTAGTAGTCTTAATTGTACAATATTGAAAGAAAAATGAAAAATCCCCAATTTCAATTTTAGTGTTCATCATGAACCCTAGACTCAAATTGAAAGAAAATAGATGAAATGACTTACAATTGATGATCTTTAAGATGTTGTGAGTGATTATAGGTGTTGATTTGATCTTCAATTATAGTTTTAGTGGTTGATTTTGAGTTTTTAGGGTGTTGTGTTCGTGTTCGTCGCTGCAGATATGAAAGGGGATGTTTGTTTTTGTGTTTTGAAATTTTTTAGTTAAGAGTTCAATTTTTAGTGTCTGCTGATGGCGGTCCCATATCGCCTGGCGGTTCCAAATATATTAGGGGGCCGCCTAGGGTATGGGGGCCGCCCTCAATAAGGGGTCTTGAACTCAGTTTTTGACAAAAAATTTACAAATAAGAGTGACATTTTAATTTGCATTTCACGAATTAAAAATGCTTAAGGTACTTCAAATGAAGTATTTAAGTTGTCATGACACAAAATGGAACACGAACTAGAATTGAGACAGGAGAAAGAGAAGCGGACTAGTATGATTTATTGAATGTGTTCCATCATTCCTAAACCAAGACGTAGATAGTTAAACGATTCACGTTTAAGGGGTTTCGTAAGAATGTCGGCGATGTTGTCGACGGATGAAACTTTTTTGATTGAGATATGTCCTTTCTAGATATTATCACGAAGAAAGTGGTGACGAATTTTGATGTGTTTGGTTCGAGAATGTTTCTTTGGGTTTTTGCTAAGTCAATTGCGCCTTTATTGTCGCACATGATCAAGACGTCGTCGAGTCGAACGTCGTAGTCGATAAGAGCTTGTTTCATCCATAGTGCTTTTTTACATGCCTTTTCGGTGCTTACGTATTCGGCTTCGGTAGTGGATATAGCAAGAGCGGTTTGTTTCTTCAAGAACGAAGATGTCAAATAACATCACACGAACGTATAAATACCGCTAGTGCTCTTTCGATCTACATAATCTCCCGCATGATCAGAGTCGGCATATACTACTGTTTCTATGCCGGTCCCCTTAGGATACCATAATCCTAAGTGTGTAGTGCCTTTAATGTATCGAAAGATACGTTTAACTGCTTCTAGGTGAGAGGTTTTGGGAGCCTCTTGGAAGCAGGCACAAAGGTAGACACTAAACATGATATCGGGCACACTTTCCGTTAGGTATAATAAACTACCTATCATGCCTCGATACTTGGTACTATCTACTGACTCACACTCTTCGTCTTTTGTGAGTTTGGTATCGGAGGACATGGGGGTTTTCATTGGTTTAGATTCTTCTAAGCTAAATTTCTTAAGCATTTCTTTAATATATTTAGATTGATTAAAGAAAATACCATCTTCCATTTGTTTTATTTGTAGTCCAAGTAAGAAGATAACTTTACCCATCATGCTAATCTCAAACTCGTCAAGCATGATTTTGGCAAATTCATCACAAATGTCTTGACAAGTCGAACCGAATATTATTTTATCGACATATATTTGAACGATGATGAGGTTTGAACTTCTCTTCTTAGTAAAAAGAGTGTTATCTACCATTCTTATTTTATATTCATGTTTAATGAGGAAAGCTTTTAATCTATCATACCAAGCTTTAGTTCTTGTTTAAGACCATATAAAGCCTTCTTTAGTTTATAAATATGATCTGGTTTTTCAAAGTTAATGAATCCTAGAGGTTGTGCCATGTATACCTCCTCTCTGATAAAACCGTTTAAGAATGCACTTTTTACATCCATTTGGAATAGTTTAAAGTCTAAAGCACAAGCATAAGCTAATAGTATCCTAATTGACTCAAGTCTAGCAACTAGGGCATAAGTTTCATCATAATCGATGCCCTCTTGTTGATTGTAGCCTTGAGCAACTAACCTAGCCTTATTTTGAGAAACAATATCGTTCTCGTCTAACTTATTTCTAAACACCCACTTAGTTCCTATAATTGTCATATTCCTAGGTTGTGGAACTAACTCCCAAACATCGTTAGCAATGAATTGATTTAATTCTTCTTGCATAGCGACTA
The DNA here is from genome assembly GCA_026074375.1 of Tanacetum coccineum. NCBI lineage: Eukaryota > Viridiplantae > Streptophyta > Magnoliopsida > Asterales > Asteraceae > Tanacetum > Tanacetum coccineum. The sequence continues at coordinate 30,958 of BQNB010020926.1, read as the reverse complement.
TCCAACTATCATCTGTTAAGGCTTCATTCACATTCTTAGGTTCTATAGTTGATATAAAACAAAAGAAGTTACTTTGGTTTTGGGCTTGTGATTTAAGGGTTCTTTGATTAAGGTTTCCTATGATATTTTCTAATGGATGGTTCCTAGATTCCTTAATATTGACTATTTCGTCAATCTCTAAAGTTTCATCCACAATGTTGTTTTCTAGGTTTTTCTTTTCGGTAACCTTAATTGCTTCTTCTTCATCTAAGTCATCATCCACCAAGGGTGATGTCTTAGAGGGTGGAGGAGTTTCATCGAATGTCACGTTAAGTGATTCTTTGACTTTCCTAGTGTGTTTGTTTAGGATGATGTAGGCTTTACTATTTTGAGAATAACCCAAAAAGATACCTTCGTATGACTTTGGGTCAAACTTTGTAAGGTAGTCTTTAGTGTTTAGAATGAAGCACTTGCTTCCAAACACTCTAAAGTAATCTAAAGTAGGTTTCCTACCTCTTAAGAGTTCGTAGGGTGTTTTTCTTAAGATGGCTCTAATTAGGATTCGGTTGAGAATATATGTTGAAGTGTCTACTGCGTTACACCAAAACTTTTGTGGTAACGATTTCTCATTCAACATAGACATACTCATTTCTTAAAGTGCCCATTTTTCCTTTCAACCACGCCATTTGATTGAGGAGTGCATAGAGCTTAGAAGTTATATGTAATACCATTGACATTACAAAACTCTCCAAATTGAACCTCATTATCAAATTTCATATCGTGGTCGGTTCTTATTGACACTATTGTACATCTTAATTGGTTTTGAATTCTCTTACTAAATATTTCGAATTGATCGAAAGCTTCGGTTTTGTCCTTAAGGAATCTAGTCCAAGAATACCTAGAGTAGTCATCTACTATAACTAAGGTGTAGCGGTTTCCTTTGTAACTCCATACGGTGGATGGACCAAAGAGATCCATATGAAGAAGTTCTAAGCATCTAGTCGTTGAGACTATATTCTTAGCCTTATGACTAGCGTGAGCTTGCTTTCTAATTTTGCAAGCATCACAGAAGTGTTGATCAAACTTAAGCTTAGGTACGTTTCTAACTAATTCCTTAGATGCTAACAATTGAATGAGACGCATATTTGCGTGACCTAATCTCCTATGCCACAATGTGGAGCTTTCATCAATCGTTGCCAGACAAATTTTATTTTTAGGCTTATTTTCTAACTTCATCACAATAAAAGCCTTTCTATACCTAGAACCTCTGACCTATGACCTTACCATCCTATTAAGTTTCACTATCATGTTTTTGTTTTTCAGAGAAAGTTACTCTACACTTATTATCACATATTTGTCCTATACTTAACAAGTTAAATCTTAAGTTATCTACATGCTCTACATTATATATTTTGAGAGAGTCATTCAAAATCGTACCTTTGCCAATGATGTTACCGCGAAGATTATTACCAAAAATAACATTACCCCTGTTGTATGCCTTGTAGCTTGAGAAGAGCTTTCGTTACCCGTCATGTGTTTTGGAGTCATCGTTTATCAATTATCCCTCATCAGTTCCAAGTCGACTCCAAGAATATCTATTTATATAAAGCAACATCACAAACATTTGGTCCCCATATACTCATGGGTCCAAAGTTGTTATGCTAAACATCCCTTGCATTTGATGCAATTGTTTGGGAATGGAAATGAAGAGAACACATATCCCCATGGCATGTAACTTTTGACGTGGGAAATTTGTTCCAAGTTACAGGTAAACCACGAGGTGTGATTTGTCGACCATGTCGTTTTTTGGTTGCGGTGTTTTAGGACGATGATAATTATTTATGACTCTTCTAGGTGGTGGAGTTATTTGATTCTAAAATTTGGTTTTGAAAATCCAACTCCGGGTTTTGATAATGGCTTATAGAATTGCTTAACTTCATTATCACTGCAACGGGGACTCTCACATTGTTACTTTAAAGTGTTTTGTTTAGGACCTAAAATAGATTTTTTTAAAAGACACATTTTTCTTAGATCCAGGTGTACCAACTGGTGGCGGTCCCATAATTGTTTTGGGGGCCGCCTGAACACTTTGGGGGCCGCCCATATTTATGGGACCTCCATCAAACACATTTTTTCTGAGCTTTCACAAATTTTATTTCTTTAGTTTCACTAGATGATGCTTCAAATGAATTAAATCCTAAACCCAATTTTTCACCGGAGGGTTTTTGATTACTTAACATTTCATTTAGACATTGTGTGCTCTTTTCAAATTTATTTAATCTAGTGACTTCCTCTTTGAGTTTTTCATTCTCAATTTTAAGCATATGACACTTTACACATTCGAGATCAACTCCTTTGTTTTTCTCGAGTGTAGACACTTTTTCCTTTAGAACACTAAGTTCTTTTTCTAAATTATTTCTAGTGGATTTTAATCTTTTGTTTTTAGTGATTATCTTTAAACTCATTTTGCATAGTTTATCATATTCATTATCTAGCACTAAGTCATCTATTGATGAGTTCTCATCACTAAAGTAGGAGGATTCAGAACATACCTCATTGAGCTACTAGACACGTTTCGTTATTGACTTTCTCATCATCTTCTTCACCGCTATCACTCCAAGAGCCTCCGACAAATGCTCTTTGGTTCTTGTCTTTCGGTGGTTTTAGACATTCTCCAATAAGATGATCCGGGTCGCCGCATCTAAAGCATTTTTTATCACTTTTATCGTTTTTGTCGTCACGGCTTCTTTGAAACGTCTTTTTGTCGTTCCGATGTTGTCTCATGAATCTACCTCTTGTCTTGAAGAACTTCTTGAAGTCTCTTTCCGCCACGGCGTATTCTTCGTCTTCACTTCCGGAAGTCGAACACTCTTCATCACTAGATTCTTTCTTAGCCTTTAAAGCAAGAGATTTCATTTTAACTTTTGCTTTGACTATTTTGGTATCTTTCTTGATGATCATATTTCATGAACTTTGAGTTCCGTAAGTTCATCAAGAGATAGTGAGGTTAAGTCTTTCGATTCTTCAATCGCCGTGACCTTTGCTCTCCATTTAGGATGTAGAGCCCTAAGAAACTTCGTAACATAGTTCTTGCTAGAGAAACTTTCATCAAGAGCTTTAAGACTAGTAATAACAGTGTTAAATCTAGCAAAGCACTATCTAAATATTCGTCTACGGAAATAGACGAATTGTCATATAGTTGAACCAAAAGGTCGATCTGTTATCATTGACTTGACATTACCGTGAGTGGTGATTAAACAAGAGTTTTCCAAATTCTTTTGCCGAATATACACATGAAAATTCATTTTTTTTTTTGTTTTTTTTTTTTTTTTTTTCATATTCTTTTCTAGGCAAAGCATTATAAATAACCATTTTAGCTTTGTTATTTTTCGCAGTTTTTCTTTTGAAGAACACACTTTGTTTTTCCGAATAGGGATACCTCATCTAATTTGGTTTTCGGAATTTTATCAATAGGTTGAAAATCACCGTTGGTAATAACATGCCAAAGATCAAGATCTTTTGATTTAACATATGTCTCGAATCTATTTTTCCAATAAATAAAACTATCACTTTCCAAAAGTGGTGGTCTTTTCACAGATTGCCCTTCTAGATATTTTGTCGGAATTCCATATATCGATCCAAGCTTTAAAATACAATATATTTTAAAAATCTTGAGTGACCTTGGCTCCTGATACCAATTGTGGAAACTAGAAGGGGGGGGGGGGTTGAATAGTTTACAGGTTCATTTTTGTTTTAAAACTTTGCTTTCAAAATACTTAGATTCGAGTAGTATGTTTAACCAACCAACAATATGAATCAACCAAGTAAATATCTAAACTAATAGTAAATAACAATCACAACAATATAAAGAGATGAGAGAAGGAACAATCAAACCAAGACACCAAGATTTATAGTGGTTCGGCTACGAAGCTCTTCTTCGCCCTACTCCACTCCCCGAGTATCCTACTCGAGATTTCACTATGTCAACAAGCTCCCTTCAGGCGGAGAAAACCGTTTACACGTCGCTTACGTTATTTTCTGACACTAAGCTAAATGTCGAGTCCTAATCTTAGCTAGAACCAATCTACCACTTCACAATCACTAGATCTACACTATCGGATTTACACAATATCCGAATCACACAAATACATAAGATAATTACAATAGAGATTTGATACTTAGAAGAAAGGAGAAGAGATCACTAATCAACACTTCGTTTCTTGACGAATACGAGTGTTCTTCTCTTGCACTTGAATGAGAGGGAAGAGATGAGAAGAAGAGATTAGATCACTTGAAACAAGATCAAGAGATGTTAGTGATCAAGATATTTAGTGAGAGAAAGAAGGTTTTTAGAGAGAGAAAGAAGTGTGAGAAAATTCGTGCAAAGAGGTCTGATTTTCTGCAAGGGATAGAGCAGTATTTATAGGCAGGAAAATCCAACAGTCACTAGCGGTGGTCCCGGCGGTCCTAGATATATAAAGGGGCCGCCATGCCTATAAGGGGGCCGCCAGTAGACCCTACTCCCTTTTTTGTCTTTTTGTGGGGAAGGTTGTATCTGAAATAGAAGCTTCCGTATTTAAATTTCAAATTTTAAGTTTTTAATAAAACTTTTCTTTTAATTAGAAAATATTTTGTATAATTAATTTTGTGAAATCCTTTTGTAAAAATGTAATGGATAAGAGAAAAATATTTTCTTGATCACTAATCATGCTTAATGATTTGTTTGTTCATACCTTAAGTGATTACTAATCTTAGAAATGGAATTTTACGATTAATAATTTGTAAACGTTTAATTTTATCGTAAATGTTTTTACATTTTGTTATTATCAAAACGTTGAGAGGTCGAAAAATATATATAACGTTTTTAGACATTATTTGTATTAACATACACAAATCTCCACCAGCTAGAATTAGGATCTAAACATATCTTTAAAGGCAACAAGGGTGAAACACAGGTTTAAACGGGGTGAATCTTCTTGTAATCTTTACCAAAAGCGTTACACCAAGAGGGCGACAAAATTACATATACACATCCATAACGATGGAATAGACATACATGATTGCATTCAAATCCCCCATTCAAGCAAAACCAAGGGTTAGGATGCAGAATGATATAGGGTAGGATAAGACATGGGATACACATTAATTGGTGTTAAGTAAAATACATAAAAAAATAGTCTAAAATAATCTAAGGTTGTCATAACTGGCTACCATCCATAAGCCCAAGTATTCAAGTCCGAAAATATGATCCATAATGATAGGCTACTAGCTCCATCCTTCATAATCATACAGGTGGCTTATAGTTGCACCACCTTTATATCTTTTAGCACATAGATGGCTTATAGTTGCACCATCTTTACATCTTTTTTACAACTTGTTGGTTTTATAACACGTAACCAACATAAACATATATATATATATATATATATATATATATATATATATATATATATATATATATATATATACTACAGAGGTTTATATCTTTAATTATTGCCCCTGCAGCATATGATACATAACACATATCCCCCCACTTGAGATGAACAATATCGAAAGTGATGAAACACAGGGGGTCCTTACAAATCATTAATGATAGGTCTTCCACGAACGCGCAAATTTACCGAACCCATTTCCCCGAACCAATGGACTTAAGCAGCTAGGTACTTCAACACAAAGAAAATATAGACTACAGGGTTGGCTAAGGCGAAAGGTAGTAACAATACATAAAAGGGTTTTAAACACGGATTGGCTTAACAAGGCGATCTAGGGGTATCTTGCACTAAAATTGAGTGCAAACAGGGGTTTTTACATGGGAGGTCGACAAGTCAGTGTAACAAGTCGATAAACACACACACATATAGGCTGTTTGGGTGAATTCCTAAGATGTTTCCTTCTCAAATTGTCTATTCCAACTAATCAGTTAGGTCTCGAAATGATGTACATGCCAAGTTCTAAAGTCTACAATACTACCGGCACACTCATATTTTTGGTGGATTTATGTATAATAGATGAAAATGGAATCATTAGGTTTAACTTCACCAATTGGAATAATGGGTTATAGTGCGCTCGGCAAAGATTAATTCTAGTTTAGAAAAACGTGTCAATTTTTTTTAAATTGGCTTAATTTTTCAAATAAAACTAGAAAATCAAAGGCAAATATAGGTCAAGTGGTAATTCTACTCCCATCCCCTCACTTGGTTCGTACAATGTTCCTATTGTACAATTAAGGAAATAAAAATTAAGGAATAAGAGTAAAATTAGAACGGAAGACTCCCCTGGATTTGCTTGGTAATATGAAGAGACAGCATGCTCTAAGCCATTCTCCAAGTCTACTTCCTCGAGCAACATCCTCAATCTCATCATCATCCAGTATGGCATCCATCTAGTCCGGTTAAGATTGCTTCCTTGCAGCTTGATTAGCATCCTAGCACCACTCTATGTGCATCAACCTGTACTAGCTGCAAGAAAACTAATAACAAAAACATAAATCCGGCTAAAAGAAGGATACCAAAATATATAGAATACTAATACAAGAAATACAAACATAACTCACTTTCGTAGGAATCACGGTTGCATTTAGCGTATGCAACAAGCCTTTTAAACCACTTGGTGGCCCAAGTGGATGAGTGAAGTCTCGTGAAGGTTTCCAGCGAACATACCCGCGAAGTTCATTTACCAATATACATGGTTTTGTAAAGTTTCAAACACATTAAAGGTTTTGCAGGACAGGGTTACGGCGTAACCATGAATTGGGTTATGCCGTAATTATGTAGATGACCATTTGAATATGTTTTTTAATTAGTTATGGTGTAACCATAAAGAGGATTACGCCGTAGCTTTAATGATTACGGCGTAACTCAGATGGTTAAGCCGTAATTGTTGCAATCAGCAGCAATTTTACCACACAATTAAAAAGGCAAAGTGACTTAGAATTCTGCCACCTTGCTGTTAGAACCTGCAAAACTAAGTAAGAAACATACAAAACCAACTAAATACAGAAAGGAAATGAAACAAAACATAACTTTAAAGATAGGCATGGGGTGCCTCCCACAAAGCGCTTGTTTTTGTTCGAGTCTCTAGCTTGACTCCACCCTTATTTAGTAATTAACAGGGTGTTCATCCCCTCACTTGAAACCAAGTGTGGGTGATAGTAGCCACATACACCATAAGGGTGTAAGCATGCTACAGGAGGGGCGTATGAGGTTAAAATTTTATACCTGTGGGGAATTTTAAATTCCCTCTTTACCTCATTAGATATGGATGATGGTATGGTGTGTAGCAAGAAACTTGACTGATCATCGAGCTCCATAACAACTAAGAAGGGGTCTTTAGCAAGACTCCATCGTAACGCTTCTTCGGTGTTTGAATGGTCAATGTTGTAATCTTCATCCATTTCAATGTCCTCCATCTAAACTTCCTCTAATTCCTGAGCAGTGTTGACATCTATGTTTTCTTTAACCTGTTCACAAACACTCGCAAATTCATTAGTAGCAGAGAAAGTAGGAAGGTCAGGAAGTTCACCATCCTCTTGGTCACTATCCTCATAATCAGTGATATCTACTGTTTCATCATCACACCTATTTAGAACTTCATATTCTATCTTTCTCATGTTTTTGGCTCCTATTCTGAACAAATCATCCAAGATCTCATTTAAACTAGAATCCTCCTTATCTAAAGTTGGGTTAGGCGTGTGTTGCGATTGATTGAAAAATTAGGATGTGAAACCAAGAGTGGGATTATCTAATTCACTTCTCTTACTTGACATTGCTAATTCATATCTTGCATATTCTTCTAAGGTCATATTATCAATGTCAACTTCATTGTGACTATTATGATGAACAGAATTGAATGTGGCATAAGGCTGAGGAGTTTGAAAATAAGGAAGTAAAGGAGGCAGACTACAATACTCTTCATCCTCCTCATCAGAGTTAGGATATACCGAAATTCTATTCCTCTTAGGAGCAACACTAATCCTAGAGGTGTAACCCTTCTCCAATTCCCTATGCTTTCCTTCCTACATCAAATATTCATTTAAGGTCATGTTATTGATATCGGGCTCCATTTTAAACTATAATTACTATAAATCTACTTACTAAAACCTCAAATCAAAAACCTAGTTATAGCTCCCTGGCAACGGCGCTAAAAACTTAATGCGTATTTTCTTTTAAATAGATCAGGTTTTAAATTTATAAATTGCGAACCACCTAAGATCTATATATACATTAACGAGCAGTGTACCTGGTCGCTTGTAGTAAACTTAGGATAAGTCCGAGGTCAACCTAAAGAGCTATGTGTAAGGCTTCTAAAACGAGGTTATCTACTATTAACAAGAAAGCAATTTAAATTATTGTGATTGGATTTGAGAACATAAAAACAATAAAAGAGATTTTGTAAAATAAGAAAGAAGAAAAGAAATACTAGGATAGAAGGTATACTACCATTGAATCACCCCGAATGATTCCTACTCCTCTTTTAGTGCAATTTACTATTATAATTATCTAAGGTGACGCTAAACCTAGAAAGACATCTTTGTTAAGCCTATGATCACTAGGTGGAATGAACCCGCAAGGGGAATTGACCTATTCCTAGTTCTCCTTGGTTAATTCCTCTATTGGCTTGAAGATAGGGTAATTGCGACTCGAATGTGAATCATGCCTAATGCCATAGCTAGATCCTATAATAGAAGCTTACTTCCTGCGAAAGCAAGGGGTGAAATTATACTATGGTCAAGCATAATGTGAATGGTGTTGAAAACTTAATTTCAATCTTAAAGCTAAGGGAACGCCTAATGGGTGTAGTACGAACCACCAATGAAATAGGGTACTTCAATTAGAGAATAGAAAACACTTAAGTGAAGAGGGTATCTTTACACTCAATGTTCTCACAACCTTAACTCAAAACCTAGACTAAGTTCCTGCAATCAAAGCTATAACCAGATAACGACAATAATAACAAGAAGAGATAAGACACCAAAAGGAAATAAAACAATGATAGTATTAAGGAGAATTACACCATGTCTAGATCCAGGATAATGTACAGAACAAGTGTGGAAAACATGTTCGAGACACCAAAGTTCCTAAATCTAATCTTGTCACTTGTAAACATGGTTTCTTCTTCCTTCCTTCATTACTCTAGTTGTACTGACGAAAAGTGTTTTTCTCCCAACCCTTGTATGAGCTGTGGGAGGGGGAGATATCTCAAATGCAGAAATGAGGCCTCTATTTATAGACTTCGAGATGTTTACGCCGTAACCATTGAGGTGTATTACGACGTAACAATGCTGACGAGGACTTCTTGAACATAGGTTTAAAATATGTTATGGCGTAATCAAATGGAACGATTACGCCGTAATGGTGACTCAGCATCCGCAGCATCGTTAACGTGTACATGTTACGGCGTAATCATGACTCAACATGTTACGCCGTAACCTCTTCGAAGGAATTACGCCGTAATTGTTACTTAAAGTCCATTTTCCGTGCTAAAATGTATTAATGCTTGTGTTTTCCTGAAATTGACATAAAAAGTGATTAAGTACCTTTATCAAGGTAAATAAATGATAATTACAAGCATTTACGTAGGGATTTTGATACTAAAAAGTATTAACTATTTGATGTTATCATCAGTCGTAGTAACAGTACCCGCCCTAGTATTCGTGTCCCGAAGATGGTACCAATATGGATAACCCGAAGTCTCTCAGTCAAAATTTTTATATAATTGAAACATTTTCTTACAAACCTTACGAAGTACAAAAATTTAGGATTGTCTATGGTTGATGGTTTTTAAATACAAATCGCTTCGAACACATGTTCAAACGTCAATTTTCTCGAAAGTCAAAATCCAAATCACATACGAAAAATCGCTTAGTCGATACCTAAAATTCTACAGACATCTTTTTGCATGACTATAATTTACAAGGATTTCAAACAATGTTGCTCCAAACTACACTTATTGTCAAATTTTCAAAATGGTCTACTCAAATAAACGTCGTTAACAAATTTTAAAACCATGCCTCCAAGACGGGACACGCACTACGTCTACGCTCTATTTCGGCCATTAGAAATGAACTGAACACCTCTGATTATCAATAAGAATTTTTGAACGCTCTAAATCACTGACACCGGATTTTTCCCTTAGAAACTTTGATTTATAGATCATCATCTTCAAACTTCTCATACGCCTAACTACTCGTTCCTCCTTGATGTTTTCACATTAGGGGCTGTCTTCTACAATCCTTTTATATATCAACTATGGGATTTTTAGCAATGGTCATCCTCGTTGTTCAAACTCTAACTATTCCTACCCTTCTTTTCGATATACGACGTCAACAACTATGCTTACTCTTCCTAGACGATAAGGACGCCTATGTTGCGACCCTCTATTAATCTCACTCACGCTACACGACTTAATATGAGAACTTTCTTACGAAACATGTACACAAGACTCTTGTAGTCTGTACGGATAAGACACTGTGTACCATACAAATATCATCTCCATAATTTTAATTCAAGACTACGACTACCAACCCCATACTACGAACTTGATATTTCTTCGCATTTCTTCAATTGTCTTGAAACGACCTCTTCCACATTTGGGAAGCCTTCATTCCTACTTCTTCAATATTAATACACGACAAACATTCCTCTATTCGGAGATGCAACACTAATAAACTTTCAATCCCATGTAGTTCGTACCTCGATATTTGGCCAACAATTCCCTTCTTCAATGATTTCTTTAATAACAAGCTTGTTCTCCATCTACAAATTTTGAAACTAGCACTCTATCTTAAGTCTTTACCAATTTCCCTCTGAACGACTCATTGCCTCGACTGTACCCCTAACCTTCTTCGCTAATTTCATAAATCTAAGACATAGATACCCATTCATTTGTCTTGAGTGAACCTAGAATTGAGTAGACTTTTCAAAAGCATTAAGTTTGTAACAACAACCTGGTACTTAGCTTAATTTCATGACAGTTCTTGTTTGATTGAGTTATGTAGTTAAGTTAGGTTCAAGTTTGTTACTTAGCTTAAGGTTTGTGATGATTTTGCCTAAGGATGAAAGAGCTTACCTTTGCCTATATAGCCGCTTGATAGTTACTTTAGACTGACACTCCTTTTCACTTAGAGGGATAAGCTTGGATAGAAACGCCATGATTTTGACTTTTAGTAGTATTTGACCATGCCACATAAGCTATGACCGCAGCACTAAGTCCTGATTTGACTTCTAATCCTTTCGTGATGAAATTGACCTCCATGGAATTCTAAGTACAAGCGTTAGTCTTTTGCAATATGAAAAGATAAACATTGCTGATTCTAATATAGTATACTAGGTCGTTACACTGGACTAGCAGTTTCCTTAGTGAAATTGTTCACCTTGACCTACGAACACCCTCTAAATTTTGTGAATTGGCATATGAGGAACCCTAAGTAAAACCTGGCCGAGGATTAACTAGTTATCACCCCAAAGGAAGTCAGTCTGATGACTGATTTCATGTTATGGAAGAACCAAATGAAAATCTCGCTAGGAAAGTTAAGCAACCTGGACGAGATAAGATTTTAATTTCAAATTAAGAGAGAACTCAAAGCGAGGACCCGAATTCACTTGGAAAGCAAGAAAGAGACACTATAGACGTCACCACCAAACTACTTAAAGCATAGCAAGGACACGATACAAACTAGATCACCATCGAACACTCGGTCGAAATCTCGCAGTTCAGACTGCCGGGAAAAGCCGACGACCTGAAAACACTAGATAACCTACAACGCCTCCCGATGAAACATTCATCACCTCTGAAAATATCCAAGCTAGCGTTTAGAACTAAGTCATTAGAAAACCAATGGAAACCTTATTTCGAGAAGCTGAACGAACAAAGGGAAATAGTACAGCGTGCTAAACACTTACCACTTGTTGCCTACACCACAATACTTGATAACTCGAGTTGAATTTCAGGACGAAATTATCTTAAGGGGGTTAGACTGTGATAACCGGTGATTTTTCCTAGGTCTTATTATTCTAAAGTACTATGACTGTATATCTACATACTACGATTTCATCAAATTTCTATAGCAAAACTCATAAGTTGACTTTTGTTGACTTCTATTTCGCTAACAGTTACGGTTTAACAGACTGTCAAATATCAAATTTCTATAATAATGAATTCACTTTTGATTTAAATTTCTATATTCTAAACGTCTACGATCACATTTAATCACTTGCCGAGAAATCTTCCCGCGCATAGAGAAAAAAAACATCACCGACGTATACTGGCATGACAAATGCTAAATCTTACGTTTATTAGCTCCAATAATCTTAATGAACTTATCTTATTAAGTTATTTCATATTGTAACCCTTGTGGATTTTCCAGTCTCATAATGTTCTATTTAGTCCTTTGACTTGCTGACTTTTACTGTTTCAGTCAGAGCAGTTACCGTGTTATCGGTAGTCAGTTTATCATATATTTGATCAATAGTTCAATTATTTCTTTAATTATCTTATTGTGGATGATTATGTATATATATATATATATATATATGATCAATTTCTAGGAGGTTGTCCCGCAAATGGCTTAAAACATCAAACAATGCGTTCTGACACGTCCATTCATGGTTCATACTAAATCTAAAACAATTTTACTAAAAGACTATGGTGTTAATATTCAAATTTTAATTAAACATATTTTTACATTCGTTAAAAATACAACAAAACTACGGGTCACGTTTTAAACATGAACTATGATCGTTTAATAACCCGACAAGAGACAAAACGCACCTAGGAAGCCCCTAGGATGCCATCCATGGTCGAACCCCACAAGGATAATTTTGAGCTTGTTTGTCCCATGAAGCATCTTTATTTTGTCTCATTTAGATTTCAAAACACACACACTTTATAAAAAGTACACACACAAGTTCTTTCTTCTCCCTTTCTTTTCTTCTTGGTCACGTCCAAAACACCAAACACACATAAACATTTCATTTTTTTATTTTGATCAAGAACAAGAAGGTTTAAGTTCATTCAGTTTGATTTCTATTGGTGTTTGGGTATTTAAAGACAACGTTTGGGTTGTCGGTTTCGTGTTAATCTCATCTTCAAAACCCTCTTTTTTTAAGTCATCTTATTTCAAATATTTTTGTACTTTTGAATGCCTTATGATGCATAGATGTTAGTTGTACAAGTTGTTTTCTAAAAAATCAAAAGCGAAAAAGTTATAAAAAGTATAAAAGGGGCGTTTGTTTGGTTCGAACTCGGGGAAAGGAGACAAGGAAAAGACCACTTTATTATTTTGGTTGTGATGGTTAAATAACATTTCTATACTTAGTAGCTTGTTTCTATTTACGGCTTAAAATAAGCTCGTACGGCTTATTCATGGACTTATTTGGTTTCGGGTATAAAAAGGAACAAAGGAAAAGTGATTTTGGTTATTTACCTCTTTTATCATATTTTTATAGCTTATTTTGGTAGCTTATTTCGAGAACTAAAATAACTTATAGCTTATTTGGCTTATTTAAAAAGCTATATATTTGGTTTTGGGCTTATAAAACCCACGGCCCAAAAGGTCCAAATAGCCACAGTTTATTATGGACTCTTTTGTTGTTTGACTTATTTTCGCGACATGATGTTTGGCTTATTTGAATACTAGAAATACTTAATCGCGTATCTTATAACATGATGTCCGATTTTGGACTTGGAATATTTTCGGAAGTGTTTGTTTGGTCCTTTATAGGCCACGGCCAAAATGCAAGCCCAATAAGCTTCAACTTATTTTTGAGACTTTTCATTCGGCTTATATTCTATTTACTTCAAATGCGTGTTTAAATCGGTATTTTGGACTAATTAGGGTTTAAGAACTAAAAAGGACGGGTTTGGACTACTAATGGGCCTTAAGGCCCAATAAGTGGAAAACTAGTGATTTTAAGCATTTTACATAGATTTTGATCGATTTAGACTTGTAGATATTACAAGGGATAGAATGGCCGATTGGAAAAAAATACGTTTTGATAAAACGTCACGAAAACATAGATTTTGGCATTTTGTTGGAAGTTGGTGGATTTGAGGAAAGTGTGGAAAAACGTAGAGGGGGGTGAATACATTTTTATTTAAAACTTAAAATGTTTTGTATCAAATTTTCGATCAAGTTGAATGCAATATGAGAGGTGTGAATAATACATCTATATTCATTAGAACATGTCATAGCAATATAAACATAATCACAATATTAACTTCTACAATCATCACCCAAACTATATAAGCAACAATCAACACACATATAGATCTAATGCAAGTATAAATGTAAAGCGATAAGGTAAATAAAGATGTAATGCAAAAAGTAAAAGAAAGTGCAAACCGGACGCGATGATTTATAGTGGTTCGGTCACGAAGCACCTCTTCGCCCTACTTCACTCCTCGAGTACCCAACTCGAGAGTTACTTCACTAGTCAACAAGCTCCCTTTAGGCGGAGAAAACCATGCACAACTAAGCTTACACCGATTTCTGACACTAAGCCAAATGTCGAGTTCTAATCCTAGCTAGAACCAATCTATCACAACTAACCACACTACTTCACAACAATTCACAACTTCTCTTCACCACACAACTTCACTTCACTTCACGACTTCACTTCACTTCACGACTTCACTTCACTTCACGACTTCACTTCACTTCACTACTTCTTCACTATGATTCACAACTTCTTCACTATGATTCACAACTTTACTTCACCTAGACACTACTATGATCACATTAATCTAACACTACTTACTAAGATCGCCCTGATCTAACTATACTTCTTATGTTCACCACGATATAACAACTATACACACCATGATCACCATGATCTAACTATTACACAAGTTTGGAATACATGGACTCGATCTATACGTTGTGAATGTAAGACATGTCATAAATGCACTAACTCAACTACATAACTTTGTATCCTGATGATAACGAGAGTTCTTCTCTTGCACTTGGAGGAATAAGCTTGAATCACTTGGAAAAAAAAGCTTATTATTACTTGATCAAAGGTTTTTAGAATATGTGTGACATGTATAAACTGATTTGGGACAAAAAGAAAAGGTGCAAAAGGTTAGAAAACAGTGGGGAATAGTCCAGTATTTATAGGCAATCTGGGTTGACTTTTTGTCTGGCCGGTCCCCTTAATTAGGGTGTCGGTCCCCTTAAAATTAAAGGGGACCGCCCGTGTATTTAAGGGGGCCGGCCAAGCCAGGACGCTCCCTTTTTTGTCTTTTTCAGGGGATGTGTTTTCTGGAATATTTTTAACCGTTTTTAGATAGAAAAATTGAATTCAAAATAATTATTTTGAATAAAATATTTCTTTTAAATCTAAAAATGTTTTGTAAAAGTTATAAAAATATTTATGACATTTTTATAAAAAATGTGAGGTTAAATAAAAATTTCTTTGAACATAAAATAAATTAAGCATTTATTTATTCATACCTTAAGTGATTTACGTCGGGTGCAAACTTCGTTGAAGCAGACTTGAGGCGTTGAGAGATGTTGTTGTATGAATGCATTGATGATTTGTGATCATGAGTAACTTAAGCACTTTACGTTATGTGTTATAAATTACATTTTGTCATCACCAAAACATGAAGAGAATGTATAGATTAAATATCCTAATATTTCTACCAACAGAAAGTGTTTGAAAATAAGGTTTGAAACCTTGGGAAACGTTTTATAAACAAACGGGTCATGCCAAAATTTTATAAAAATACTATACTTAGAAAATATTTTGCTAAAACTTATTTTCTCAAAATCCGACAAAAGGCGAAATAATAAAATATTATTATTTTAATAAATCGACTAAAAGACGAAATTATATTTTATAATTTTGTTAATTATAAAGCTTCTAATGACTATTTAGTGTACTTAAAACGTGTCATTTCTCAAGGTTTGTACAAATAACTAGATCATTTGGGATTACCGGATAGATAACCGAAACATAATACATATTATCTAATTCTTGTTTATTTTACTTGTCTATTTTCTTTAAAATAGTATAAGTGCATAACATTAATGTACATACTTCAACTTATCTTCTTCGAGTCTAAATCATCAACCATCACACAACCAATAATATTAAAAGCGACTGTACAACACACAATTTGACTCTTATGCATTAACCCTAAACATACATTTGAAAACATATTTCTGAATTGGACATTAACTGGATTAGGTCGTGTCTGGACGATGTTGCATGCAATTGTTTGATCATAATCACAGCTACTTATCATCTTTGTTAAGGTGAGTTCTCGTAACCTTATTTTCAAACTATTTTCCGTTGGGGAAAATGATACTCAAATCTATTTTAAACATGTTTTCATCACTGTGCAAAACAATTTCATACTTTTGGACAATGCTATGTGCCTATGACTGCTATGTGAATGACATGAGGACTATTTGAACAAGTTCTACGGAACTAATCATTTGTGCATGAGTTCTATGTGAACTTCTATGCAAGGAAAATTTTTCGACCTATGTTAGCTCCAACTGGTAGGCCCTAGGTACGAAGGACAATAAGCGCTCAGACCAGTGGGAATGTTTGGTATCATTGAAATGCTATGAATCTATTTGAAATGTTATGAATCTATTTGAAATGCTATGGATCTATTTGAAATGCTATGATCAGTTGAAACACTAGGATAGCATGGGATTGCTATGTTGGAAATCAAATATCATGATAGCATGGGATTGCTATGTTAGGAACCTAAATCTATTGCATGCATTCTGCTTTCATATTGCACAATTGTCCACATCTTAAACTATGGCACATCAACTAGGTTTAGATCTAAACCTACGAGCTCACTAACTTTATGTTGACCTTTCGAGTATCATTTTCAGGTGTGATCAACAGTTATTATTGGGAGGTATTGAGAATCAAAGACTTTCACTATCAGGATGATTTCCAAAGGGGTTTTCGTCTGTCAAGATTTTTATATCAAAACAGTGTAAACATAAATTCTTGTAAATCTTGTATGGTATAATCTTGTATCTTGTGCGATGAAATTATAACGTCGCATCTCGTGTTTCCGCTTTAGCGGGGTGTGCATTATGCTATGCTCAGGCAAGAGGAAAATAAAAAGGAAACAAGCACTCCCAGAGTGATTTCAACCTTCAACAACACAAGGCAATCCCAACTTCCAAACACCAGGCAAAATAGATCCAACAATATTTTCCCAAACACTAGGAGAAGTATTTTTAAACCAGGAGTCATCTATGGAAATTGTCAAAAGGAGGGACATTATCAAAATGAGTACTACCAAATAGTTGGATATCCTGTTGGTCATCCATTACATGGGAAGTTTAAGCCATGAAACAGTGGAACCAAATGGGCAAGAAAATGAATATCATGTGTAAACAAATTTCTAACAACAAATTTCAAACCAAGGGTAGTTAACATGGCAGCCGTGCAACCAAATGGGAAATAAGGGACTTCTTTAGATGAAACAACACCAAATGGAGTATTAAGGTGATGTGGTAGTCTTTGATATGATGGATGATTTGCAAAATCAGCTTAACCAAGTCATGATTTTGCTTCAAAACTCCCAAGGTAAGTGTGATCCTAAACTCTTAGCTGTTGGAAGATATCTACTCATTATTTCATGTGTTTCATTGTTCAAAGATGCTTGGGTAGTAGATAGTGGGGGCAACTGACCATATTTGCATAGCCCTTAACCTTATGTTTAACATCATCTAATACACAATACCAATCATTGTTTCACTTCTCAATGGACACACTGTCACTGTCACAACAGTAGGTTTTGTGAGAATTAAGTCAAACTTTATCCTACACAATGTCCTCTATATCCCGACCTTTGCTTATAATCTCCTATCTGTGAGCCAAATAACCAAAACCACCAACTTTAATGTCATTTTTGATCACTCAACTTGTATCTTTTAGGGCAACAACAAGAGGATTGCCCATGGAATCTAATTTAATGTATTTTACATCATCAAACTAGACAACAGCACCACATTATCTGCTGCAACACATTCTTCATGTTTTCCTACCACTGTTTTGTCTCATTTAAGCAACTTACATATATGGCATGCTAGATCAGGATATCCCCCAACTCATGTAATAAAATAAATCACGAGATTACCTCATTTTACTACTGAAGTGTCAAAACTGCACTATACTATTTGTCCAATTGCTAAACAAATAGCTTTACCTTTTACTTCAAGTTAATCTCATGCCAATGGTTTGTTTGAATTAATACATGCTGATACATGGGGTTCATATAGACATACAACCTTAAATAATTACAAGTACTTTCTCATCTTGGTTGATGACTACTCCAGAACCACTTGGACTTTCTTACCCCAACCAAACATCATGTCACTTCCACAATCAAAAACTTTTACTTTTATGTCACCACACATTTTAAAACCATAATCAAAACACTTAGGAGTGACAATGGAACATAATTTACCAACAATTCACTAACCACATTCCTACAAAACAAATGCATCATTCACCAAACCTCATGTCCAAACACTCCCCAACATAATGGCAGAGCTGAGAGAAAACATAAACACCTCCTAGAGGTTGCAAGATCCATTCACTTTTAAGATAAATTTCCTATTCATTTGTGGGTTATTGTAACACCCCTAAAATAGGTCACAGCGGAATAAGGATCCGAGAGCGTTACTTCATAATACCATTGCACAAGACTTGAGAGAATGACCTCTAAATGTGTCATTTGAAAAGTAATCTTGTATTGTTTAGACTCCAATGCACATCAAGTAAGCCAAGAATCTAATATACCTGAGAAAAACATGCTTAAAAGTGTCAACATAAAGTATGTGTATCACAAAACTATATATATATATATGTAAATTTACTATGTTACAAGTCCCGCCCATACAAGACTTGCAACGCATATACTTAAATATATATGTTTTCTTAAAATGCCTATAAACACAAACTACACAAATGCGTTTCTCAAAATGTTAGAATCAGAGTTTTGTAAAGTATGCATGACCTTTTCAACCCTTATGATAGTCACAAAAATGTATGTATGTATATAGAAATCAAAGATTTATAAAGCGTAAATGTTGAAATTAAAGATTTGTATGATCATTGTATCCCATACAATAGTCACAAAAAGTTAAGTATAGTTGGACCAAAGCGTTTGTAAAGTATGCATGACCATTGTATCTAATATAATTGTCATCATGTGTGATTACGATTTCACCCCTAAGTTCATGAAACTACAGCGTAGACTTATATGTATGCCACTTTATTCAAGGCACAGTAAGAGTTCATGAGTATATGGAATGGGGATTGTCAATCCCAAATAGATCTATTTTATAACAATCGGGCTTACCCTCCGAGTAATTAACAGTTCATGCAACTTAAGTTAATCCGTAATCATTAAGTCAAAGTAAATTTGTTGCGTCCATAAGTGAAAACAAGTATTGTATCCCATACAATATGAAAATGAGTGTGTAACATATTTGTAACGAGTATGTAAACAGTTTTTGTAAATGTGTATGTAAACGAGTATGTAACCAAGTTACGAAATAAAGTATGCAATCAAGCATGTAGAAGAGTATGCAAAAGAGATTGTAAATGAATATGTAAACAAATTGTAACAAGCATGTATTCTCCCCCGAGATTTGTAAAGTAATGTAAAACAAGTGAAAGAGGGGCTATAAACTCACCTCTAGTGAAAGTGGTGATTATCGCAAAATCAACAAAGTAATCGTCTCAAACGATCCGGAATGCAACCTAAAATTATAGGTCGTATAAGTATAATGTATTTAACATAAATACAACATCCTAAGTTATAGAGTTACATCACCACCTACTAGCTTTTCTCTAATTTAAAAAGTTGAAACAATAATTAAATCGTACTTGTTAAATAAATGTTTAAGTATTCGTACCCGAAAAGGAAAATGTTATTTTTGTCCGACAATTGATTATTTGTTAATAATACTTGATTTAATATTTTTATCGTTTATATAATGATATCATATAAATATTTTAATTGTTTTATAAAATAATATTTATAAAGTTAAAAACGTATATAAATATTATATAAATGATACTATAATATTTCTTAACGTTTTTATAGCCCAAACAGACCCGAAAGCGCTCGTAAACCACTTTTTACATTTCTATCAGATTGTTACATTTTTATAAAAATCACAAAAAATTATTTATAAAAATTAATTAGTTTTTATAATTTCTATTTATCCGAAATCTATAAAAACTCGTAACTTACTCGTTTTAACTTCGTTTCGCTTGTTCTTTATATGTATGGAATCGTGACGAGATAAACTATTCAAATAAAATACTCACTGTTTTTATAAAAATTTGTGTCAAAATAGTAAATTTAAAACAGTTTATAAAATTATTTTTATAACTTTAAATCTTACGAATATCGTATCTTCTTCGTTATAGCTTTGTTTTTCGAGTTCTTTATATGCTTGGAATCCTCATAACATGTACTATCATTATAAAACATCCATATGTTTTTACCAGATCTGAAACAGTGCCAGCTTTTATAAAAACACTTTTATATATTTAATTATCGTAATCTTACTTCTTCGTTATAGTTTCGTTTTTCGAGTTCCTTATATGCTTGGAATCTTCATGAAAAGTACTAGTCAAAGCAATAGGGTTCATATTTTATAAAAATTTGTATGTAACCAGTAGGTACAAACTGTTAGCATTAATGGTTTATATAATTTGTTTTATAAACTTTTAACATAATTAAATTATTACAAGTCCTTTTATTTAACTAATAACACATCTTATGTATACTTTATGTCCTTATATTCATGTCCATCGTTCTTGTCCAAATCAAATGTCCACACAATTATTTGTGTATAAACTTTGATAATAAACTTTCAACAATCAATTTATAAACTAAATCTATAAATTAACTAACACGTATATAAAGTATGTTCTTGCATTTTAAACATCATCTCATCATAGATAATCATATATTTGAATTTGGTACATAGTTGTTTATTTTATAAACTTATAAAACAAACCCTAGATGGTGATTAACAGTATAACATTTATATCAAATATGAAAACGAATAATTTAAAGATATTAGGGTTTATGATGGACCTTAGGTGAGTGAATGAAGATGAAGATGAACACACTAGTCCTATGAAAACCCTAACCTAATGTGTATAATCCTTTCTTCCAAAACCTTAACCCTTACTTGTATACACCTTAAAATAATCCTTAAACCAATCTTGAATGCTTGTATTGTTGCTTAAATAAAAACTATGAAATTTCTTGGTGTATGATTTTTGTGTCGTGGGTTTTTGGAAGGGAGAAACAAGAGAAAATGTTTTTGATTTACTAGTTGCTATGTGTGAAATAAGGCTTGCATTAAGCTAGCTTTTATACTAAAAATATCCTAATATCATTTTGTCAAAACCATGGATTATGGTTAAAAGGTGGATGGTTTGCTTATTACCCAATGGGTAATGTGTTTCTAGTCTTGGTTAGTGGAAGTAGAAGTGACTAATTGTAAGGCCTAGTACATAAGCATGTGCAACACTTCTAGATGAAATTTTGAATTTGATTTATGTTGGTTTGGCATTTTGCAACCGGCCATAGTATAGTTTAGGTGTAAGATTTTATAAAATTTTGTGTATTGCGTATAAAAGTGGGTGTCTGTTGAAGAATAGATAGGTAGAAGAGTTTACATTTATGCAAAAAGGTTCCAAAGTGCGAAACGTAAACGTTTTACGTAACTTATAAAAATAAAATATGAAAAATTAATTATTACTTTCGTAAAAATAATATAACACTTTGTTTGACGTAAACTTTTATTTGTTTGATGACGGTTTACGTTGAATGTTGATTTTTAGTTTACGCGGTTTAACTAAACGATGCAAATTAAAAGTAAACGCGTAAAAGTTTAAAATAAGTAGTTGGATATTTATTGACGTAAAATGATGTGAAAATACAAATTGTTACAATCTTCCCGTGTTAAAAGAATTTCGTCCTAAAATTCAGTTTGAGTTGCCTTTCAGAGTGGTGTTGGTGAAGAGGTGCGGTTACTTGTTGTGGATTACTTATTTTTAATCCTCCAAGAACGTGGTAACAAATTTTGTTTTCTTAATATAGAGAGTCTCATTGGGACGGGTTTCAAATCCTTGTATATACCACTTAAGATTTTTTATCCTCGACATTTTCCTCCTTAATTGCCTCAGCTTAAACGTTCAAGTTTCAAATTTATTGTGATGACTAAAGTTTGAATCCTAGTGGTCTTGTTCGTTCCTTTCGTCTTAAAGCATTAGTTATAACATTCTCCTTTCTAGGGTGATAACGGATTTATACCTATGATGGCATTACCAATACTAAGTTCTATGGCATTGTGTCAATGTTGAATGGGTGATTTAGTAAATTCCTTAATGGCGAGCAAATTTGATGGCGAATTGTCCTAGGGCGACTAGTGATGCGTCTTGGCTTTTCGAGATAGGATTTGGCGTAAGGTGATGTCAACTCTATGTAGTAAGGTGGAGTAAAGGTCTATTTAGTTGCTATGGTTACTAATTAGATTTCCCAAAGTAAACGCGTTTTATGAATACGCACACAAAACTTTGCTTTTCAAGGATGTAAGTAAAAATGGATTATTAACAAAAGTTTTATGATGACTACTCTCAGTATGGCATGGTCCTTCCTGAATTATACATAGGTGATCAGGCTATGTATAATTGAGGACTAACGATGCAATGCTCATTTTCGTGAAACTAACGTTATGTATATAATAGTATCAAAATGGTTTTATAGTGTGATAAAATAAGTCACAAGATAGAAACGAGGTAGTTTATAGGATGACAACAAAATGGTTTGCGAGATGACCGTAAGATAGTTTATAAGACAATAGCTAAATATTTCATAAAGTCGTTGTAAGAATATTTAAAAGGCTACAATAGTTTAAGAAGTGGCTTGCATAAATAAGTAGAGAGTTAAAGTAAAATCGACGGAGTTTTCATGACACATGAGTTTAATAGATAATTTAAAATCATCCACACAGTACAACGAACATGTAAAAGGAAGTATAATGCGAAATCCTTAAAGGAAATAGAGTCTATGATGGTTCCAACTTAGGTTTCACTAGGTAAGATGGGTCACAAGATGACGTAAGTGTTTCAACAGTATGAGGCGGGTGTTTAATTCGAAGTTGCATGATACGGTAACTAGTGGGATAGGCGGACTGTGATATGTTTCAATGTCATGTAAAACGGTATTGTGTATAGTCATGAAAAGTTTTAAAGACTATCGTGTCATTCACAATGTCTTTGAGAAAAGTTATAGTATTTATATAAATAACTCTTATATAAATAAATGTAAAATATACGCAAGGTAGGGTAGGTATATATATATATATATATATATATATATATATATATATATATATATGATATATCTATACTATATCGAAAAACTATATAATAATAAAAAGTCACTAAGCAGTAAGTAGTGTAAGCAAGTAATGTAAGCAAGTAAGCAAGTAGTGTGTATGCACATGAAAAAGTTTAATGTGATGCAATGTTTGTGAAAACGGTTATAGTCTAGGTAAAATATGCAACCTAGTTCTCTATAACCTTGGCTCTGAATACCAATCTGTAACACCCCCAAAATTGGTCGCAGCGGAATAAGGATCCGGGAGCGTTACTTCATAATACCATTGCACAAGACTTGAGAGCACGACCTCTAAATGTGTCGTTTGAAAAGTAATCTTGTATTGTTTAGACTCCAATGCACATCAAGTAAGTCAAGCATCTAATTCACCTAAGAAATTCATGCTTAAAAGTGTCAACATAAAGTTGGTGTGTTCATAGGTTTTTGTAAGTATAAATGTATATCACAAAACTATATATATGTAAACTTACTGTATTACAAGTCTCGCCCATACAAGACTTGCAACGCATAAATTTAAATATATAAGTTTTCTTAAAATGCGTATAAACACAAACCACACAAATGCGTTTGTTAAAATGTTAGAATCCGAGTTTTGTAAAGTATGTATGACCTTTTCAACCTTTATGATAGTCACAAAAATGTATGTATGAATATAGAAATCAAAGATTTGTAAAGCGTAAATGTTGGAATTAAAGATTTATATGACCATTGTATCCCATACAATAGTCACAAAAAGTTAAGTATAGTTGGACCAAAGCGTTTGTAAAGTATGCATGACCATTGTATCCAATACAATAGTCATCATGTGTGATTACGATTTCACCCCTAAGTTCATGAAACTGCTGCGTAGACTTATATGTATGCCACTTTATTCAAGGCACAGTAAGAGTCCATGAGTATGTGGTTGTTGGCCCTGTAGACACCAAGCCAGTCATGCTCCGATATGGTATAACGTTCGTTAGTCCAGTACCGCTGAAAACTAGTGAGAGCTACTCACCCGAACGGGGATTGTCAATCCCAAATCGATCTATTTTATAACAATTGCGCTTACCCTCCGAGTAATTAACAGTTCATGCAACTTAAGCTAATCCGTAATCATTAAGTCAAAGTAAAGTTGTTGCATCCATAAGTGAAAACAAGTATTGTATCCCATACAATATGAAAATGAGTGTGTAACATATTTGTAACGAGTTTGTAATGAGTATGTAAATAGTTTTTGTAAATGTGTATGTAAACGAGTATGTAACCAAGTTACGAAATCAAGTATGCAATCAAGTATGTAGAAGAGTATGCAAAAGAGATTGTAAATAAATATGTAAACAAATTGTAACGAGCATGTATTCTCCCCCGAGATTTGTAAAGTAATGTAAAACAAGTGAAAGAGGGGCTATAAACTCACCTCTAGTGAAAGTGGTGATTATCGCAAAATCAACAAAGTAATCGTCTCAAACGATCCGGAATGCAACCTAAAATTATAGGTCGTATAAGTATAATGTATTTAACATAAATACAACATCCTAAGTTATAGAGTTACATCACCACCTACTAGCTTTTCTCTAATTTAAAAAGTTGAAACAACAATTAAATCGTACTTGTTAAATAAATGTTTAAGTATTCGTACCCGAAAAGGAAAATGTTATTTTTGTCCGACAATTGATTATTTGTTAATAATACTTGATTTAATATTTTTATCGTTTATATAATGATATCATATAAATAGTTTAATTGTTTTATAAAATAATATTTATAAAGTTAAAAACGTATATAAATAATACTATAATATTTCTTAACGTTTTATAGCCCAAACAGACCCGAAAGCGCTCGTAAACCACTTTTTACATTTCTATCAAATTGTTACATTTTTATAAAAATCACAAAAAATTATTTATAAAAATTAATTAGTTTTTATAATTTCTATTTATCCGAAATCTTTAAAAACTCGTAACATACTCGTTTTAACTCCGTTTCACTTGTTCTTTATACGTATAGAATCGTGACGAGATAAACTATTCAAATAAAATACTCACTATTTTTATAAAAATCTGTGTCGAAACAGTAAATTCAAAACAATTTATAAAATTATTTTTATAACTTTAAATGTTAAGAAAATCGTATCTCCTTCGTTATAGCTTCGTTTTTTGAGTTCCTTATATGCTTGGAATCCTCATTACATGTACTATCATCATAAAATATCCATATATTTTTACCAGATCTGAAACAGTACTATTTTTTATAAAACTACTTTTATAAAAATACTTTTATATATTTAATTATCGTAATCTTGTAAATGTCATAACTTCTTCCGTATAGCTTTGTTTTTTGAGTTCCTTATATGCTCGGAATCCTCAAGAAAAGTACTATTCAAATCAGTAGGGTTCATATTTTATAAAAATTCATATGTAATCAGTAGGTACAAACTGTTAGCATTAATGGTTTATATAATTTGTTTTATAAACTTTTAACATAATTAAATTATTACAAGTCCTTGTATTTAACTAATAACACATCTTGTGTATACTTTATGTCCTCATATTCATGTCTATCATTTTTGTCCAAATCAAATGTCCACACAATTATTTGTGTATAAACTTTGATAATAAACTTTCAACAATTAATTTATAAACTAAATCTATAAATTAACTAACACTTATATAAAGTATGTTCTTGCATTTTAAACATCATCTCATCATAGATAATCATATATTCGAATTTGGTACATAGTTGTTTTATTTTATAAACTTATAAAACAAACCCTAGATGGTGATTAACAATATAACATTTATATAAAATATGAAAATGAATAATTTGAAGAGATTAGGGTTTATGATGGACCTTATGTGAATGAATGAAGATGAAGATAAACACACTAGTCCTATTAAAACCCTAACCTAATGTGTATAACCCTTGCTTCCAAAACCTTAATCCTTACTTATATACACCTTAGAATAATCCTTAAACCAATCTTGAATACTTGTATTGTTGCTTAAATAAAAAGTGTGAACTTTCTTCATGTATGATTTTTGTGCCATAGGTTTTTGGAAGGGAGAAACAAGAGAAAATGTTTTTGATTTACTAGTTGCTGTGTGTGAAATAAGGCTTGCATTAAGTTAGCTTTTATACTAAAAATATCCTAATACCATTTTGTCAAAACCATGGATTATGGTTAAAGGGTGGATGGTTTGCTTATTACCCAATGGGTAATGTGTTTCTAGTCTTGGTTAGTGGAAGTAGAAGTGACTAATTGTAAGGCCTAGTACATAAGCATGTGCAACACTTCTAGATGAAATTTTGAATTTGATTTATGTTGGTTTAGTATTTTGCAACCGGTCATAATATAGTTTAGGTGTAAGATTTTATAAATTTTGTGTATTGCGTATAAAAGTGGGTATTTGTTAAAGTATAGATAGGTAGAAGGGTTTACATTTATGCAAAAAGGTTCCAAAGTGCGAAACATAAACGTTTTATGTAACGTATAAAAATAAAATATGAAAAAATTATTATTATTTTCGTAAAAATAATATAACACTTTGTTTGACGTAAACTTTTATTTGTTTGATGACGGTTTACGTTGAATGTTGATTTTTAGTTTACGCGATTTAACTAAACGATGCAAATTAAAAGTAAACGTGTAAAAGTTTCAAATAAGTAGTTGGATATTTATTGACGTAAAATGATGTGAAAATGCGAATTGTTACAGTTATTGTCTTATGGTAGCCACATATCTCATTAACAGACTTCCCACCCTAGTTTTACAAAACAAATCTCTATTTGAAGTACTATACAACAAACCCCTAGACCTTCATAATCTTAAAGTTATTAGATGTCAAGCTTATGCCTCCATTCATACACCAGATAAATTTGACAAAAGATCAATTCCCTTCATTTTCCTTGGTTACCCTCAACATCAAAAAGGCTGTTTACTTTTAGCTCATGAAACCAAAAAGATTTTTGTAAGCCGACATGTAACCTTTCATGAACATATTTTTCCCTTTCATACGACCACACCTTACTCTACACATCAACCAGACAACTTCACCTCACCTACAACATTTTTATCCATCTCCAATCAATCCAACTGACACTCAACCAAACACCTATACAACTTCTCAGTCACCACCACCTACTATACCAGACACCAATACATCTACACATTCCCAATCTACACCTCCAAACAACACTGCAGATACTCCTATAACTCCCATATCCACTCTACCTTCATCCAACATATCCATACCACATATTTCACCTACCATCCACCAATGTATACCAATAGTTCATTAGAGGATTCCACACCTAACACCACTGCCTCTCCACTCTCATCTCCACCACATCCTCCATCGCCAATCCAACCCAAAAAGTCTCACAGAACCAGAACCGCACCAACAAAACTTAATGATTTTCATCATTATAAACCTTCCTCTATCAACTCCACAGTTTCCAAACATCATACATCTCACTTTCTCAACTACAACAACATTCACAGTCCACACACTCTCAGCTTCATTAATTCCATTCATCGTGAAACAGAACTTACATCTTATACTCAAGCATCAAAACATCCTAAGTGGGTAGAATCAATAAACAAGGAAATCTCTGCACTAGAGTCTAATCACACTTGGGTACTTACTACATTACCGCCCAATAAGCATCCTATAAGCTATAGATGGGTCTTTATAATTAAATATCATGTTAATGGCTCTGTTGAAAGATAAAAAAGCTAGACTGGTAGCAAAGGGCTTCAATCAACAAGAAGGCATAGACTACACTGAGACATTTACACCAGTAGCAAAGATGGTAACTGTGAGGACTTTACTAGCTATTTCTTCCATCAATAACTGGCACGTACAACAGCTTGACATCAACAATGCCTTCCTGCATGGTGACCTTAATGAAGAAGTATACATGGCAGTCCCTAGTGGCTACAAGAAACCTCTTCCACCCAATACTGTTTGTAGGCTAACAAAGTCTCTTTATGGATTGAAACAGGCAAATATACAGTGGTTCATCAAGCTTACTACTTTTCTAATCTCTGTTGGTTTTACTCAAAGTCATGCAGATTCCTCACATTTCATATACTTCAAAGACAAAGATGCCTTAGTTCTTCTAATCTATGTGGATGATATCCTCCTAGCAGGCAACAATTTTTCATTAATCACTGATATCAAGGATCAGTTGCATCAAACTTTTAGTATCAAAGACCTTGGTCCTTTTCACTACTACCTAGGAATTGAATTTCTCAGGAACTCACATGGTGTAGTCATTACTCAAATAAAATATGCACTAGACTTAATTGAGATCGCTAAACTCTAGAATGACAAACCAGCAAAGACTCCGTTGGACTCAAGGACTAAACTTACTTACACAGATGGTGAGCCTCTCTCTAACCCTTCTTATTACAGAACTTTAGTTGGAAAGCTCATATACTTAACTATAAGCAGACTTGATGTTACATTTGTTGCTCAACTCCTAAGTCAGTTTTCTCACACCCTCACACCTCTCATCTAGAAGCCTTACACAAAGTTATAAGATATATTAAGTTAAGTCCAAGACAAGGATTACACTTTCCAAGACACAATCCACTTACACTTCATGCTTATTGTGATAGTGATTGGGCAAATTGTCCCTATTCTAGAAGTACCATCTCTAGCTTTGGTATTTTTCTAGGCACAAGCCTCATTTCGTGGCACTCAAAGAAACAACCAGTTGTATCAAGATCCTCCACAGAGGCAGAGTAGGGCTTTAGCAGATTGCTCATGTGAGATTACTTGGTTGTGTTCTTTGCTGCAAGACTTAAAGGTGCCTATTCCAACCCCTGTGAGAATTATATGTGACAACATTTCAACTATAGCTCTTGCTTCTAACCTATTGCAACATGCTAGAACTAAGCATATAGAAATAGATTGTCACTTTGTAAGAGACCAAATCAAAGCTGGACAAATAACTATCTCTTACATTCCTACCAAAGCACAAGCAGTTGATATTTTTACCAAGGCACTTACTACATATCCATTTCATTAATGTTTATCTAAGTTAGGCATGTGTGATCCATACACACTGCCTACTTGTGGGTGGGGGGATAATGGTACAGGCTTTACAATCAACTCTGTTGCAAGAAACAGAGTCCCAAATGGCAGAGTATCAAGTGCAGCAGCTAATGTTAAAGAGAAGACAAGCTAGAATAGTCAATATGTTTCACCTCATTGTATAAAGCATCAAAGTCACTTAGTTAAAGTATTAAGATATTAGTTGTAACCCTCACTTTCATTTTAATTCAATGCAATACACTTTAATGTTTACAAACTCTTTCATTTATAATAATAATAAGTACTGATTTTCTTTGTTGAGTCAACATGCTCGAGCTTAATATATCAACATTTGCCTTAGCTTCACCATCACCGCCTTAGCTTCATAAAATCTCCTTGTTTAGATGTATCATACTGTTGTTCAAAAACAGTTTCTGGAACCTCTTCACATTCACTATATCCTTCTTTATTATGGATATCATTCATATCCTCATTCTCCTTATCAGAATCAACAGTCGCTATATCCTCATCGGAATCGTCTTCCTCATTCTCGCCCTCCATGAAGTCAAGCACCCAACCATGTATTTCTTTGGCACGAACCCAATAAATATCCCCCTGAATAATAATCTTAAACGACTCAAATATGTTATTTTCCAATGATGTTTTGATACAAACTCTCTTATTATTCAAACACATGTTATCCTTGTTCTCCTCATACAAAAATTCCCCTCATTTCGAAGAGATCTTAATGAACGTATTTGTCGTCCAAGCTTTTAACGGAACGCCCTCAATGTCCACCCAAGTAACCCTACTGTCAATCCTAAGTGAATTAGAAGCTTGTTGTAAAGAAGAGAACCACGACCCAACTCCAACATGTGATTTAAAATTCTCCAAGACAATCAATGAATTGAACTCGATTAAAATCCAAAAACCTCCCATATATTTGAGAGTTAAGTTAACAAAACCCTCCTTAGCCAAAATCATCTTCAAGTTGGATAACGAGCCAAATTAAAATCCTTCACTTTTCCCATTAGAGACAAAGAATAATCACCTTGATGAATGCATGAATCATCAAGCACCAAAGAGGGTATAGTATCAACCTCAACTCCGTTATTCGATTCCTTTTGTTTAACAGCACTCGCATAAGAATTGAATGAATCATTACTCTCATAAACTTTGCTCGACGCCCTTCCTTAGTCTTACGATCTCCCATCGAAAAACACAACAAAACCCTAGAATTGAATGATGAACAAAACACGACAGAACAAAAATAAAAACCCTAAAAATCCCTAAAACCCAAAAAACTAAATCCCTATGCTCCCGAGATAGGAGATCGCCTAACGTGCTCGTTGATCGTTGAGATTCACACTATAAATATATATAATATATAATAAAATATAAAATATATATTAGTCTAAAAATCAACAAGATCAATGATACCGAGAAGTAGTATAAAGAAAAACCTAGAAATTATGAAATTAAACTAGAAAACGAGGGCCTGAATCCCGAACAAAAGGGGGAAAAACCTAAAATCTTTAAAA
>BQNB010020925.1:0-50438 GCA_026074375.1 Tanacetum coccineum | reverse complement strand
AAATCTTCCTAACTTTTATAATTATCTTCTAGGAAATCTTCTGTAATCTTCCATCTTTTGAAGAATTCCTCCTTTGTCTTTTAAGTCCATCATCTTCATATGTTTTGTCTTATCAACTCAAATATAATTCCCAATAATCTTTCCCTAGTTGATGATGACAAAACCATATAAGCACAAACTTCCCCTGAAGCTAATATATATATGAAAAAAATAAGGATCTATGCAATTCCGACAAGAGAATCAACCTTAGGATCCGCAGATTTAGCGCCTGAGTGATGAGAAGAATCATATAGAACTACAAACCTTGCGGAGGGACCCATAGTTCGCAAAGAAGGACCAGTCACGGAGTCAATGTAGTCTTTGCCCTCCTCCAAAGGTGAAGCTGTCACGGATGAAGTAATAAAGGGTAAGGTAGGAAGAGATGGGACACCCTATTCTACTATTAACCAAGAATCTTGGAGCAACCTATTAAGAAAACTATGTGACTTACCTCCAGTAGCGGAACCTCCAGTGGTTCCATAATCAGCTCTTAACCTCTTAGGCGGATGGGAAGCGGTAGGCGTACTCTAACTCCCGCGGGTAACCCTCTTTTTCTTTGTACGTTTGGGCCCGGGTGTTTCAGTTTCAACATTATCCGTGATGGGCACGATTGGTTCAGCATTATCCTGACCACCAACGGAAGCAACCCCCTGATCTCCACCATCACCGACACTTGCATCTCCAATAAATTCTCTCTCTACGCTAGCCGACAACTCTCTGGAAGGACGAACCACCGAGGTTGGAAGTAGGGTCACGGTACGATGCTTAGCCACTGTAACGATAGGCCTCTCATTTTTAGCCCTTGCTCTTTCGACAATCCTCACCTTACGAGGATCAGCGGTACGAATAAAAGCATTCAAATCCATCTCTGCAAAGGACAACAGGGAAAAAGAGTAAGGAAACAAGAAAAACAGAAAAAACAAAGACAGATAATCAAAGTGTATACGGAAAATAAGACTCAGCCTCTCCGTTCTCATACTCAAATCAGGGGTAAGTATCTTTATTCAAAAGGTAATTACGGCTTATGCCAACCCAGCAAAGAAATTCTTCCGGGAACCTAAGGAACGGAGAGGCTTGAGCGATAAGGGTATTAACATGCTCCACATTATATTCAAAGGGGACAGGAGCTCGATCTTTCCGAAAACCAACCAAACCTAGCATTGGCAGGAACTACAAACTCATCTACCCAGAAAAAGTGATCATTCCAATTCTTGACAGAATCTAAGTTCTTAGAATAGCAAGCACGGACGTTTGGACGTTTGGTAAAACCAAACCAACCATTCTTATAATTGGGTGTATAGAAATACCGGAACAAACCAACACTAGGATTAATATTACAAACGCGACACATGATTTCAAAATGAGAAACCTTGGCAGACCCGAATACAGACAATTGGGAAAATGGAATGCGGGAGTGAGTAAGAACAGACACGAAGAAGGTAGAAAACGGGATACGATAGTTGGCATAGTCAAAGAATTGGGTATACATTCCAACTTTACCAGCTGGACTTTCATGCATAGTGGCGTCAGAGTTTGGCAATTGAGGATGAACTTCCTCCGGAACAAAATATTTTGCACAAATAGCGTCAAGGTGTTCTTGTGTAAGAACACATTTAAGGGATGTAATACTGCCCATAATAAAAGAGAAGCAAAGAGGTTAACCTGAATGAAAACAAACTTCTAGAATAAGAGAGGCTGTGCAACTAAAAAACCTTGAAATTTGTCAACAATGGTGGAAAAGTGAAAGAGATGAAAAAAGGAACAGTGGGGCATGAATCGACTATTTATACCCATGGTATATTTAAGTCAGGTAAAGGTAGGATAATGACACGTGCCAAGACACTTCCCAATCAACGGTACAAAGGCAAAGTAAAAAGATGATGATAACAGCTGGATGTGGGACCCAGGCGGTCAAATCATGCAGAAAATAAAAGGACACGAAGAACCCACGTAACCAACAACAAACTGCCAAAGCGACGCAAAAGACGCGGAATAAGACAGGAACAAAGGAGAATATAATCACGGAATTCTAGTCTAGCAACGCTCACCGCACGCTATAATTGTGATCACATACAGTAAGCGAACTAGACTGGGGGGACTTGATGACGTATAATATGGACACCAAGCTCATTGGGCTTTGTTCATAACATACACATATGGGCCCAGGCCCAATATAACAAATAGCCGGACCACTAAGCCCGACAGTGGTCACGCTCCGGATATTACAAAGACGCACGTGAGTACCTTTAAAAGCCGTACCCGTTGTACCTCCGCGGACAAACACGGACTGCGGAAGGATACTCACGTCCGCATACACGATTACATGTGGACCCTTGCCCGACAAGGGACCCACTCCGGCTACTAACAGTCGCAAGCGAAATATTAGGAAACCCTAGTATTGGGCTTGCCTATAAATAGGGGTCATTTCACACCCCAAAGAGGTACATTCTGTCTGATCATTAATACACACATATACTCTGACATTTTCTGATTCTCTGACAAACATGTATACTTACTCTCACGCCGAAGCTTAATCGCGGGGTTCGCCCCGCGGTAAGGCTAACGGTTTACTCTCATTTGTGCAGATCGTCATCTCACTACTTGGATTAGTACAAGATCAACGGCATATTCTATCTCTTCACCCCCCATACACGGTTTTTGTACTAACAATTGGTATGTACGTTTTAAAAGTTAGAGTATCTACTACTATCCGGTATATATAAAAGTTTCATAATCTTTGTTATATTATGATTTGAAGGCTTGAGATCTAATGATACATGATAGAGGTGGCAAAATAGGTGGGTCGGGTCAGGTTTGAGACATGGGATCTAGATAGGCTTGGGCCTAAACGGGTCCGGGTCTAGATGTTTTTCTAGAAACATGGGTCTAAATGTTATTTGAAATCAAAAAAATATTTGTATACATATTGTAATCAGACACTATATTTTCTTTTTGTTGTATAAATTTTTTTTGTACCAGTAAGATTTATGATCTAGTGTGCATGCTATATATCACGACATTTTATGCTTTAATATACTAACTTATCAAAAGTATATAGATTTCAATTAACATTTTTCGATCACAGGAGGATACTTTGCACATGAGACAACTGATCTTGGAGAATTTGAAGGGTTCAGAGCAAAGTATTTCAAGAAAGATGTTTATTCTGGTCGTCCTACTATCGAACAAATTAAATCTATGATCAGTGCTTATGCTCCTTTGATCTACTTCCACCCTGATGAAGAATACTTTCCGTCATCAGTTTCATGGTTCTTTAAAAATGGTGGTCTAATAGTTGACCCAAAACCTCATTTGATCACCAACAATGGTGATAGCCTTCCACGCAATGGCCAATTAGATAGTGCCTTCTTAGACCTTCCTTCTGATCAAGCTATACACGATAAGGTGAAAAAAGGTTCTTTAAGCGATGCAGTGGCTTATATACACGCCAAACCTGGAGTAACCGGTAATTACACTGATATAATTATATGGTTGTATTACCCATTTAATGGTGCAGCAAAGTTGCAACTTGGACCTTTCACTGTTCCACTAGGAAAGGCAGGAGAACATGTTTCTGATTGGGAACATATGAGGTTAAGGATCGACAACGTTAGTGGGAAGTTAGAATCAATCTATCTATCTCAACACGCAAAGGGAAAATGGTTACAAGCTAATGAATTTGAGTATATAAATGGAAGGCCAGTGGTGTATGCATCTTTGCATGCTCATGCACTTTATAATGCTGCGGTTAAAACCATACATTATAATGCAAAAGACCTTCTTGATGCAAGTGAGAAACAAATGCTAATCCGTGAATTCAAAAGTGTTTATCCAAGAAAATCAACACTATTCTCCTTTGCCGTTGGACCTGTGGACGAAGCTGCCAAAAGTGACAGCGTGTTTGATATTCTCGCGTCACCATCAAGCTATGAGATTGTTTCTCTTGATTATGGAGCTGATAATATTGTCCCACCACCATGGTTGGATTATACAGGAAGATGGGGTCCTACAATAAATGCTTATTGGAAAGAAGAGGTCAAGATGGCTATAAAGTCCTTGCCACTTCCATTCTATGTTAAAATGATTGCCAACAGAATTGTGGCTAAGCTGCCTCTTGAGCTATTCACGCAAGAAGGGCCGGAGGGCCCTAAAATGAAATCAAGTTGGAATGGAGATGAGAGGGAATGATTTTTTATCTTTTTTAGAGAGTTCGTTTAAGTTGTTTAATTTCTCTTTAAGCATACTAGTTATTGATGGAAATCTGAAATAATAATAATAATAATATTGATAACATCCTGTTTCAGTGAATTATATGTTTGTTTCCAATAGTTTTAGTACTTTCAAACTTCAAATGCCCGCTTGTTATTTTACTTTGAATGACATTTTCATTTCCATGGGGTACATAGTCTTAGCACTTGTGGGTCAAGGACCAATTCAGTCGAGGTAGACACTGAATATGCTAAAGACTTATCAGATTAATTTGTTGTTGAACTTTAGACAGCCAGCAGCAACTCGAGATGAACTTCTGCTACTATGACTATAACTAAAATGCCTATCCTCTCTATTCAATTAAGGAGAAAGAAGACAAAGGTAATTTAGTCGCAAGGGACGAAAATTGCACTTGTAAATCCCCACAAAAACGGTGCATGCATTTTCGAAAAGATAGGAACGAAACATGCAATTTGAATAAACCACAAGTACGGTTTTCACAATTTACTCAAGGAAGTATGATGACTATAACGCTAATAATCCTTTTTCAGCCTGTTGAGCGACCCGATATATAAAATCACGACCTTCTTGGGTATTGGTGTGGTACTCACATAATCCTTAAAGCCATGGAAATACTGGAGTTGACAATGAGAGAAGCTGTGATTCTTCGATACGACTTAGGGCATTTGCTACACCGTTTTCTTTACCGGACTTGCAATGGACTTCAAAGTCGTAGCCTAATAGCTCACTAGCCCACTTGTATTGTTCTGGAGATTGAATCACCTCTGTTAACAAATGTTTAAGGCTCCCCTGATCCATAAATACCCGAAACTTACGACCTAATAAGTAGTGACGCCACTTTTTGACGGCGTCTGTAAATCTGTAATGGCAAAAAGCTCACGGATATAGGTTGAAGATGACTGCATACGAGGGAACAATTTCTTAATGAAAACGGCGATGTGTTTATCTTGCTGAGGTAGCCCCAATGCGAGTCCCCGACGCATCAATGGTGACGGCGAAGGTGAGAGTTTTGTATCCAAAGGGAAAAAGGTAGGATTCATACTTTCTACAATCCTCTTATCATTCTCTAAATCACCTTGTGGACTCTTATCAATACTTATACCTTTCCTAGCCTTTTGCTTCTTTCTTTTCCCTACTTTTTTTACTGGCTCTTCTTCTTTTACTTTACCACCTTTTTCTTCTCTATCTGAAACATCAATCCTTTGTTTCTTTGAAATTTCTGTCTAAAGCTCTTCTCCATATCTTTTCAACTGTGCCTTTGTAGCTTCAATATTTATAGGAACAAAAGATTCAACCTGCTTGACTAACTTATCAAACTCTTCTTTCGCTTCTTCAAAACTCAACTTCTTTAACTATGTAAGCTTCCACGTCCCCTGATTCTTCAAATAATTCATCATGTAGTTCCTCAGCAGTGATTGGGTCATAGGCTTACTTCTTCTTGCTTTAGCTCTTTCTTCTGCAAAGAACTTCTTTCTCTGATTTACTAACTCTACCATCTTCTTTGCAAAGTCTTCTTCTGGCAACTCTTTCCCTAGCACATTCTTTGTCAATTCTGCATTAGCTTCAAGCTTAGCTCTAATGGCATCCCAATCTTCTTTAGTGTAGAATTGGAGCTTCAAATTAAACTTGACTTTCTTTGCTTTTGTTGCTCAGTTAATTCTTCTTCTTCCATTCTTTTAGCTAAGAGTGCATCCAAATGAACTTGTTTGGCAGTTTCTTCTTCCTCTAGAGTTTGCAATCTTATGGCTTCTGCAAGACTAGCTTCTTCTTGTTGAATTTGTTCTTTAGTTCTTTTGGGAGCTTGAGTCTCTTCAACAATCATTGGAGCTTTTCCTTCCCTTTGGCCTCTAGCAGAACTAACTGGTCCACTACCAGTACTAACTCCTAAGCCACCAGTATTAACTTCTTTAAAGCCAGTACTAATATCTTCTAAGCCAGTACTAATATCTTCAAAACCAGTACTAATGTCTTCAAAACCAGTACTAATGTCTTTTCCCTTGGACTCTTTTCTCCTCTTGTATCTTTTACCCTTATCAACTGACTTTGACCTCTGAGAAGCAACCTTTGAGAGAGTTTTAGCTGCTTCCAAGGTTGTAGGGCTGATATCTTCCTCCCTTAAAGTTTTGCTTTGTGTAAGAGTCTTAAAAACCTCTAATTTATCCTTCATCATATTCCTAACCATTTCATCCAAACCTTCCTCTTGAAAATTCCTCCCCTGTTTGGAAGAAATGTCAGCATCCTCATCCTCTGAATCTGGTAGAACCACATGCCTCCTTTTGAGAACATCTTCCATCTTCTTTACCTTTTTCACCAACTTCACAAGTGCTTTTCCCATGGTTAACTTAGTCTGCTTTAGTTCTGTCTCCAAACTATCAACCTTTGTGAGCAACTTGGGAACCAATTAAAGCAGATCATCTACTGACATTGTTCTTTCTTCTGCCACATGAGAGTGAGTAGGTTCTTGTGATTGTGGAACTTCAGTTTCCTGTCTAGGTGAAAGTGGTTGGTGTTCAGGTGATGGTTGCTCAAAGGTGTGCTCAATGGGTTCACTGTCAGGGTCAGGTGAAGGTGATGTAGGGTGAGGTGTTGGATCAGTTACAGGTGTAGGTGCAGACTTAGTGGTTATAGAGAGCACATGTGGGTGAGATGAAGATGGTAATGGTACAGACGATGATGGTTGATCCACTGCTTGATCTGCTTGTCCTGCATTTTGATCCACAGCAACAACGGGCAACATTGTAGGCAACAAAGGTCTAGGTACCCCTCTAAAACCCCTTTTCATGTTCCTAAAAAAGCTATTTGTCAATATAAAGCCAGATAGATGTTTTTTATATATTCTCAGTTTGTATTCCCAAATCATTGTATAAATCTAGGTAACATTCAAAACTTATTTTACTTTTCAAGTTTGCCAAAACCAATGCCATCAAATATTAATTTTGAAAATTTATAAATCCTGTCGCTGGCCAGTAGAAAGAAAAATCAAAGCAGTCGCAAGATTGCTACCAAATTAATCCCATCCACCACTTTTAAGACTCAGACAATGTAAAATATGATGGACTAAAAATCTTATTGGTGGTGTAAAATGACTTTCCAAAAAATGTAAAAGTACCAATCAGTTGTATACCCCATATTACCCATCCTTCAAAAGTCTCTGTATTTGGCAACATGGAAATCCCTGAAGCATCTGCTAATTGAAGTTTACTTCAAACAGATGCCTCAGTAATTGTATACTCAATAGTATCTATGGTTGCTCTTAGTTCTAGAGTCCCATCAGCAAGAGTTGAGGCAGTTGCAGTCTGCCAAAACTGTTTGACTAGGGAGTCATGGATATAAGATTTTTTTTTTTCTATTTGTGTCAAGGCAAACCTGATATCAACCTTTTAAAAAGTCTACTATCTCTGCAAACCCTGTACTATCTTCAGGTGTACATTAAGGATCCTTACTGGTTAATGCTTGTCGCAGTATTTCATTGAAGCCATACTTTGAAATTGTAGTAAAGAGGTTGGGATTGTTGGGTATTTCAAACTGGGTTTGACTCGTTTAGGTAACTTAGTACTGATGGTATTTGCTAATTGACTTTATATGCGAAAAAAAATGAATTGCAATTGGCACTCCGAGAAAATAGTCTCTTTTAAATGAAGAAAAACTATTGTAGGTGAGTAAAAACAGTAATTATCCAATTGGTATCATTATCCACTTAAATATACCCGCAATTTGCTCTAACGGTCATATTTAACGAAAAGTCAAAGTTGTTAGACCAAACAGTACTAATGACGAGTTACCAGTATTAATATTGGCCTACCAAACTTAAGTCTGGTCAACCAGTATTAACCTCATATTGTCAGAACTAACAAGAAGCTTACCAGGATTAAGTAATAAACTACCAGAATTAATTATGATAATACCAGAATTAACTCTTGCATAACTTCAGTTCTACTTTAATCCATGCTCCAATCCTCCGTGCAATCCAAGTATAACCTGAAAACGTTAAGCCACAAACAAAACATACTACAAAACTATTCGAAAACACTATTGCTACTAGTCTTTTGTATTCTAATAACTACTAGAATTAGTATAACCTATCTTAATTACAAACTATACATTTAATCCTCCCCTTAAATGTAGCTATGGATTTATCATGCCAATATTAACCACTAAGAAATTGAATCTTGGTCCATCAAAAGCTTTGGTTAATAGGTCAGCTACATTGAAATCTGTGTGAATTTTCTCCACCCGAATGAGCTTCTTCTCATAAGAATCTCGTATAAAAAGTGGAGTCTTGAACTCTAATTGTTCTTTGTCTTGGATGTGATCACCGGATTCTCACAATTCAGAATTGTGCTTTCATATCAATGTGGATTTTGTATTCAAGAATTGAAACAAAGTCCAACATTTTGATTCTGAATCCACAATACTTGTCCACAGCAGCTGCAGCAGCTACATATTCCACTTCTGTTGTAGAGTAAGCCACTATTGTTTTTGTTCTGCATTGCTACATGAAATTATCTGCTTCAGAATTGACACCACCGGTTGTGGATTTTCCTGTCAAGGTTTGCCACCATCATAGTCACTATCTGAGTAGCATCCAGTAAAAGAGATTCTCTAGGATAACCAATAAGGCCTCAAATTGGGTTTGCCCTTAAGGTAACTATAATAGAATTCTCTCCAGCTTAAGGTGTGAAGTCTTGGATAACCTGAAAACGAGACAAGCACATATGCAAACATTATATCAGGCCTAAAGGCATTAAATACATGAGGATAACCATCATGATCTGTATAAGTGTATATCCACTTCATCAGTTTCCTCCTCGTCTTTGTCAATGCCACATCTTGGTCCTTCCCATAGGGGATATTACAGTTTTCACACTTGCAAGGCATGTCTGCAACATACTTGTCTTGAGAAATAAAAAAAATTACCATCCGCCTTTTGCTTACGTGCAACCCAGGAAGAAATATGAGTTCACCCCATAGAACTCATTTGAAATCTGCCTTTCATCAATTCCTCAAATTCATCACACCAAGACTTTCTAGTAGAGCCAAAAATGATATCATCTACATATACTTGAACCAGCATGATATCCTTCTTGTCCTTCTTAATAAACAAAGTCTTGTCAATAGTACCCCTTCTGTATCCATGCTTCTCTAGAAATGTTGATAGAGTAGCATACCAAGCCTATGAGCTGATGTAGTCCATAAAAGCATTGACAACCTTATAAACCCATCTAGGATGATCATGACAACAAAACCAAGAGTTTTGAGAAACATACACCTCTTCATCTATAGTGCCATACAAAATGCACTTTTACATCATGTGGTATAATAGCTATGAACCCCATCAAAAAATAAATGAGGCAAAGGCTAAAAATAACCTAATAGCTTCCATTCTTGCCACAGGAGCAAAAACCTTATCATAGTCAATACCCTCTTCCTGTCTGTGACCTTGGGCCACTAGTCTTGCCTTATTTCTGACAACTACTCCTCGTTCATCCCTTTTGTTTCTGTATACCCATTTAGTTCCAATCACATTTGCTCCATGAGGTAGATCTACTAGAATCTATACCTGTTGCGGCCTAAACTGTAACAAATCCTCTTGCATAGCTTCAACCCAACTGTCATCTTTTAGAGCTTCAGAAATCTTTTTAGGTTCCTCCTGAGATAAGAAGCAGGCAAAAGCAAACATGTTGTTTGTTGATCTTTGTGATTGTTCCTTTGCTGCTTTTGAACATAACTTACAAGTGCATGTGCTCCTGAATGTTGCTGCACTCTGCTTCTAGTTTGCACAGATGACTTAGGATCACCCAGTATTTGACTTTGTGGGTGAATGTTGTGTATCCTAAGAGTAGGAATGGGACTAACAGCTACTTCTGTTGGTAAGTTGTTGAAATCATGGACCATACCCTCGTCATCATAAGAAGCCTCATCAAAAATCCCTTTCTGAGGCTTGTTAAAGATTGTGAGCTCTGGCATATCTGAATCATCTTGATCAGCATGTTGAGTATTAACTGGACCACTACCAGAATTAACTGAGGTAGTACTGGTAGCTTTGTTCTTAGGTACTTCCCTTAAATGCTTTGGAGCAAGTTCATCCAATTCTCTTCTAAAAGCTAGAATTTCAGGAGTATCTTCTGAAATGCCAGTAGAATAAGCCTCCTTCTCTTGTGTTTTAAGGTTTTGAAGCTCTGTCAAAAACTCCTCTGCCTTTGAATTAGTAGAAGACTTCCTTGGTCCAACTTTTGATGCAGTATGCCTGACTGCTGTAGGCACAACAATAAGCTCCTCAGCCTCATCTTCTTCCTCAGAAGCATTTGCATTAGGAGTTTGTAGTGTACCTGCACTGTTAGTCACTTCTGAAGTACCTGCATGTGGGTTAGTTTGATTCTCCAAAGACACAGGAATATAGTTCATAGAATCAGTTAGATAATCAATATCAAACATCCATCTATAACCTACTCCTTTCACATTAGGTTTTTCTTCAAGAAATTTTACATGCAGATTTACTTCTACCTTTTTGGTTACTAAATTATATACCCTAAAGGCTTTGCTATTTAGTGAGTAACCAACTAAGAAACCCTCATCACACTTTCCATCAAACTTGCCAAGCACACTTAGAGTATCTAAAATGGTAACATGGCACCCAAAAGGTCTTATGTAGCTAATAATTGGTTTGTGGCCAAACAAAAGCTCATAAGGAGTTTTGTTTTGAGGTTTAGTCACTCTTACCCTATTAAAGATATAGCAAGCAGTACTAACTGCTTCTGCCCAAAAAGTAGTTGGTAAGAGTGAGTCTGCTAGCATAGTCCTAGCAGCCTCAATTAGGGTCCTGTTCATTCTTTCAGCAACTCCATTCTGCTGTGGAGTTCTGGCATTGCTATACTCTTGTTTTATTCCCTTGTTCCTACAAAATTCAAGCATATCCCTATTCTTAAATTCAGTGCCATTATCTGATCTAATGATTTTAACCTTGTGATTAAGCTGGTTTTCAATCTGTCTAATGAAGTTCTGAAGGATACCACTAGTTTCATCCTTAGTAGCCAAGAAGAATACCCAACTAAATCTGGTACAATCATCAGTAATTACAAGGCAATAACTTGCATGATTGATGCTTTTTACAGAAGTAGGTCCAAAAAGATCCATATGCAAGGTGTGTAATGGCTTAGAGATTGTTCTTTCTAATTTAGCCTTACAGGAGGCCTTGTGTTGCTTACCTTTTTGGCAGGCAACACATGTATGGTCATTTCTGAAAACCTTGGAAGGTAGACCTCTTACAAGGTTTCCCTTCACAAGTTTGTTTAAGTTTTTAAAATTTATATGACCTAACCTCCTGTGCCATAATTTAGATTCATCAGATGTGGCTTTTGCAATCAAACAAGCATAATCTTTTGTGAGAGAAGGTGTCTTCATATCAAAACTGTACATATTGTGTTGCCTAGGGACTTTTAGAAGTATCTGATTTTCATCAGGCATCTTAAAGTCAGGAGACACAACAAGACATTCAGTTTCAGTAAAAAGAACCTTGTGCTGCTTATCACATATTTGTGATATTGAGAAAAGATTAAAATGCCCAAGTTCTTTTACAAAAGACACACTATCAAAATCTAAATTACCAACTCTTATCCTGCCTTTACCAGTTATGTAGCCTTTGCTACCTCCAAAGGTAACAGATCCCCCTTTGCATTCTTCAAAATCATCTAGGTGATCCTTGTTACCAGTCATGTGCCCTGAGCATCCACTATCAAATATACCTTTGTCCTCCATGTTCTTGAGTGGATGATCTTGCACATGAAAAAGAGAAATTAGTTTCTCTTAGGGACCCATGCCTTTTCAGGCTTGGGTCTTCCTTGTGGTCCTTTAACATTTACATTTCTAACAAAATTGGATCCATTATTATAATTGGAGTTTGGTCTTGTTCTCCTCCAATTATAACCTGCTGAGGTCTTAACAGCAGTGTCCCAATTTCCCTTTACAGCATGAGAATAAGTCATTCTTTCTGTATTTCTAACAATGGGTCTTCTCACAAGTAAATGTGATGTTGAAAAATGACTTCTTTGATTAAACTTATTCACCTGGGGTCTTACAGGACTAAAACTGTTTGTGTTATTGGTAGGTACTGGTTGTTTAGATCTAACAGTATTAATATTAGTCCTGACAGAATTAACATTTTGCCTAACAGAATTAACATTTGCCCTAACAGTATTAACATTTGCCCTACCAGTATTAACATTTGCCCTACCAGTATTAACATTAGACCTAACAACATTAAGTTGTACTGGTCTAGGTACAAAATGATTAGCACGATTAACCCTGTTTGCATTGTTCCATACTGGTTTTGCCACCCCGTTACCAGTATTAAAAACCCTTTGTTTCTTAAGCTCAGCCTCTCTTGCCATTTTCTTTTCATAAAAGTCACAATCTTTGATCAAGTGACTTAGGCTTCCACAAACAAAACACTTTTTCTTGATGAAAGAGTAACCTTCTCCTAGTTCTCTTTCCATCAAAGCATTCCCAATTCTTCTTGTTTACTTTAGGTGTTTCTTGATCTTTGATTGGTTGCATAGGAGTTTTTATGTATGAGACACAACTTGGTTCAACTTCTTTT
Source organism: Tanacetum coccineum (assembly GCA_026074375.1). Taxonomy (NCBI): domain Eukaryota; kingdom Viridiplantae; phylum Streptophyta; class Magnoliopsida; order Asterales; family Asteraceae; genus Tanacetum; species Tanacetum coccineum. Next base: position 37,573 of record BQNB010020925.1, on the reverse strand, counting down.
GATTTTGGAACAGACACACCTTGTTCATTTGTTGTAAGAGGTTTAGACACATACACTTCTTTAGGTACTCTTGAAATCTCAGATTCAGGATCAAAAGAATGTTCAGAGGAAGTTCTAATAGATCCTGCACTGTCATTAGATTAACAGGTAGAATATTCACTGGATCTATCATCTGATACACTGGGTTCAGGCTCTTGGGGTCCCTTTTTACCATAAACATACAAAGACTCATCAATTTCTTCTTGTGGTTTAGGAGTATAATCTTTGCCCCCACCTTAAGGGAATGTGGAACACCATTAAACATCTTTAGTTTTTATAATTCCTAATATACAAAGTTTCCAACTAGTCCTCTCCTGAACAATTAAAAAAGAAAAAATTTCATTCTTTCCTCATAACTTTAGAAACCTCATTGTTTGATTGTATATCATACCCTAAGCCAATATTACTATATGAACCATGCCCGAAATAATTAATCTCCCAAATATTCTGGAAGAATACTTTCCATGTATCCAATGTTTCTACAATTGTACCTATTTCTTTTTACAGCTTTCAATCCAATTCTCCTATATTTTTTTAAGATTTTCATCTTTTTCATATATTTCATTTGACCTGAAATGTAACTTTCATTTAAGAAAGTTGCTTGTTTTTTGAAAAGAAACAATGTTAAGCTTCTAGTTACCTTTAACATCTTGACTATAGCAAGTTATGTGCTATCTTTGAACACCTAACTGATTCATTTGTTTTATCACACAGTGTTTTTAAGGGTATTGTATGAATCAATGCAAGTTTTTAGAACACAAAGATACCTCACTACAGAAGCTGATAGCCTTGAGTGCGTGATTTATGTCTCTTCATCTTCAGTTGTGTTCTCCAAAGACATACCATCATCCATTTTCAACAAGCCCATCTGATTCTTCGTCTTCTTTCCAGCTTCTTGGTGTTGTAAAAAGGAGTCCGCTCTTTTTCTTTCCATCAATGAATCCCCTTTTCTGTAGCAGTCCCTTAGAGAAGTGACCATTGTTGTGTGCAATGGAAGCCATTCAAGCTTCTTTTTGTCAAAACCAACAAGTCTCTTTCCATCAACACAAAAACTCTCCTCCTGTTTACTTATAGAACTTCTTCATTCGTATAGCAATAATATGCTATCTTCCAGTTTATGGGTCCCCATTCTCATCATTACCAAGTCATCATCTTTCCAGTTCTTCATGAAGTAAGTCCAGTCCATCGATTGATTGGTAAAGAGGGAAAAATAACCTCATCACAAAACCAGCAAGAGCTTCTTTTTCTAGAGTATTGTGTTGAAGAAGTAAATGTTGGAAGTATTGTAGGTAACTAGTAAAACCAGATTAACCTTATTATGTCTTGCTTTTGCTTTGTGAAACAAAAGCAACATTTTGAGCGCTTGAAGATGTTTTGAGGTCACCTTGGATTTCTTGCATCAAAAACCCAAGGTTATGTACATATCATCAAATAGATAAAGTGACACATCTGGATATAGTTCTCATATGTCCATTTCCAGATTGACCATGCAGGGGCAAAGATTTATAAACTTATGATTTGCATCCTCCATTTGACACTTCAGCACCATAAGCTTCCACTGAAAAGTAATTGTTAGAACCTGTCAGAATCCCTTAACTAACCCTTCTGACTGGATATTGTAAATGCTTCAACTGTTGTATGAAAATAGCCTATGCATTTTCTTTGAATTTGCATTACCACCAAACTATTCTGATGGCTTCCCAATTTTAATTTGCATCATCCATCCATAAATCTTCTCATATGTCTTGGGAATGGCTATCAGCAAGATATTCATTTAGCCTTCCTTTCCTTTTTCAAACAGCTTGATTTCTGCAGCATTTACTGGTGAAGTATTCAAATAACTTCATCCCCTTTCCAGTTTGAAATTCTCTCTTGGAGTTTTCCATTCCGAATTACCTCAAACATCAATGTCCCACTGTACCAAGGTAATGTTCCATCTCCCTAGCCCATATATCTACTCCTCCTTCTTCAGAATTAGAAGTTTGATATTTGAGATAGCAGTTGTTTGAGGAATCACCTTCGTTGTTGTTTAGTGCAGCACCAGTGTACTGATGCATCTTTTATTTCATGGTTTTGATGTTTCATCATCACTGAGATGTTAAAGAACTCATCATTAGCAGATGAGACATTTTTGAAAAGATTCTACAGAGAGTAATTGTTTTGACGTTCTAGTAATTCTTCTTACTCAGAGTCCCTCTATAGGCTCTGATACCACTTGTTAGTCCTTTCGTTTAGGATCTATATATCCTTTATAAGACAATAGCTAACTTGAATAAATCCAAATCAACTATGTAAGAGACACTAACTATGAATATCAAGTGTTAATGCGGAATCTTAACACAAGTATTAAGAAGAACACAATAAAATTGTTGCTATGATTTCTGTAGCTTCACTGCTTCTATTTGTTATGTAAATTTTTAAAACTCTATGACGTAGGGATCCTTTATCACCAAGGAAACCATAAAGGCATTACAAAATGTGTCAAAGGATAATGCATATCCTTTCCTAAGATATCTCTAAGATAACTATTATCACTATTTTGTTACATAAATAGACTTAACTAAACACGACCAGTACTAAAACACAACCAGTACTAACTATTATACTGCCAAACTTATCTTAGTACTGCCAGACTTAACTTAGTACTGCCAGAACTAACTAATACTACCAGACTTAACTGTTATACTACTAGTATTAAGTCTTTTACAATATATTTCCCAACAGTAATCATCATAGGCTTTAAACCCCATAATATCCTTTGTAAGTAAGTCCGGATCTACCTTTATAAGATAATTAAATTCGTTGAATGCTGAACAGATAGGTGTCTCGTAGTCAAATATATTAGTGTCGATTCTAAAGACTTCAACAATTTCAGGATATTAGATCAACTTTACCTATGTAAATGATCTTTTAGTGTATAGAAGAGCTTCGAAAACAAAGAAAAATAAGAAAAAAGGACGTACGGTTTGCAAGAAATAACAACACAAATCAAATGTAAAACACAAAAACTAAACACACCACTACATGGCTCTTGATACCAATTGAAAGATATCTAATAACATACATGAAGAGGGAAAAAGAGGTGATTTGAGTGAGAGAGTGGTTGGATGAACACTTTAGAGAGAGAAATTAAACATGAGAGAAAATATATTAAGTGTGTGAAAACAAATGAACAACCAACACCCTCTCCAGGCATGGAGAGGGTATTTATACAACCTATATGGCCGGCCATGGTTAGCTTGTGGGCTTTCTATGGGCCTTTTGGCCCTATTAGATTACTAAACATTACATTGGACTAACTACGGGCTTTGACTAACTATTATTGAAAGTGACCGATACTTTTTGTGTTTCTAACAACACGAGATGCAAAAAGATGTACAACCAAACTGTGTTGTTGACTCTGATACTAAATATACGAGTGATAGTAATATTATTCTGTATGAACAGTATGTTAAGGACAACGCAGAGCAAGTTGTACAAAGTAATGTATCTTTTATGCCAAATGATTCTTTAATGATGATAATCAATGATATGCATGAACAAGATGCCCAATGTGTCTCTGCAAATAAGCATAATAAAGTAGTTAATGTATCATTAACTGCTGAAATTACGAGATATAAGGAACAATTCAAGAATTATGAAAAAAGGGCAAGGTTTGAATTAACTGAAAGAGAACAAAAAATTAATAAACAATTAAGAATAATTATCACTGACCGTAACTATAAGGAAGAATCTTTAAAAAAGGAACTTCATTCTATAAAAATGCAACTTAATTCTACCATTAACCATAACAAGTCAATGACAGAAGAAGTTACAACTTTGTAAAAGGATTTTAAACAGAAAGAAAATAAATACCTTGAAGATTTTTTGGACATGAAAGCTTTAAAAGAAATTTTTGAAGATAAATTATTCAAACAAGATCAGTCTCTTCAAACAGTTCACATGTTATGTAAACTAAAACCTAATTATGATGAAAAGAAAAAGGTAGCAATAGGCTACAAAAATCCCTTATATCTCACCAGTGCTATGCAAGTTCAGTCTGCTCTCTATAATGGTCATGAAATAGTCAAGACCAAGCATGCCCCTGATGTTGTACATGACTCATAGGATGTTGGGATTCTAGATTTGATGAGACAAAATAAATAAAAGAATGAAACATAAGGATTAAATCTAGCAGATTGGAATTCTACAAGCTGGTGGAGAATTATGGAAGATTTGGTCAAAGATATCAAAAGATGAAGATCTCCTTAAGAAGATAAAGATAACAGAAGATATTTCTTAATGTTTAAAAGATTTACTTGTTTATATCTTTATGTTAACTTCCTTTGTAAGTCATGATCTCTCTATATAAAGAGATCATAGACACATAGTTTTAGTATCCAGAAAAGTGTGTGTACACAGAAAAACGTGTGTGTGTGTGTGCAAGAGTTAGAGATGTAGACGTCTATAGTGGTGATGTAGCCTCAAGGTAATCAAGGTTTTCTTTGATCCCTATTACTGTTAGAGATAGGTAACTGTATTATTCTGATCAAATAATATTGAGGCTTGGTGGAAACGTTTAATGATAAAACCTTGTTTGATAATATACTGTTCTTTATTATTCCGCTGCATATTTATATTATCTGTAAAACATATCCTAGATGGGCTTAAACGATCTTCACAATTGGTATCAGAGCCAGTAGGCTCGTGATCTAGGATCTACAAGGTGTTTTGGTGTCACATATATGAAGAAAAAGAGGTACGAATTTTCTGTCTTGGTTATCATGTCGAATCTGGTGATATTAGGTTTTTCAGCAACCTTAATTCGATATAACAGGAAGTTTGTTCACAATTGTTGTTGATTGGTTCATGACAACACGATGGTTGCTGATTGTGGTTCTTGGTTACATAATTCAAGAGTTCTTTAGAACTTATTCTATGAAAAGAATCATTAGCAGTTGATGAGAATGATGAATTAGTGACAGCCTAGTGACAGCTTTGTGACACTAAAAAGTGTCGTTTGGATACTTCAAAAAAAAGGTATCCTTAAACAGTGGTTATATGTTTTGTACTGCTCGTTGGTGGTTACTACTGCCATGAGACACAATACTGCTGGTGATCGTAAATATTGGTGCTTTACTGACGCTAAAAAGTGTCTCAAAAGGTATGGGAGGAAGGAGCACTTTATACTGCCAATACAAGTTAGTACTGCTCGTTCAAGGAAAGTTAATGCTGCTAATCTATTTGAGTGCTGCTCATATGAGTTAATGCTGCCAGTTACATGAATTTATGTTGCCAACGAATTGTTCATACTACTCATGCTTGTTAATACTGCCTTTATACGATAATACTGTTAAGGCTGCTATTGGTACATTACTACTGCTAGAATTGTGTTTATGCTGCTAGCAATGAAGAATATTAGTACTGCTTGGGTATATTGGTTAGTACTGCCCAGGTGCTCGTTTGTACTACCAAGCTTCAAATTGTTCATTTATACTGCTTGGATTAAGGGGAAGTTTTGTTTCATTCAGGGAGATGATTACATCTCAACTTCAGGGGAAGCTTTGGCTTTATGATGAAGTTCGTACACGACTTTGTTTGTTTTGTCATCATCAAATAGGGAAAGATTGTTTGCGATTCTAGATTTGATGAGACAAAATAAATAAAAGAATGAAACATAAGGACTAAATCTAGCAGATTGGAATCCTAGAAGCTGGTGGAGAATTATGGAAGATTTGGTCAAAGATATCAAAAGATGGAGATCTCCTTAAGAAGATAAAGATAACAGAAGATATTTCTTAATGTTTAAAAGATTTACTTATTTATATCTTTATGTTAACTTCCTTTGTAAGTCATGATCTCTCTATATAAAGAGATCATAGACACATAGTTTTAGTATCTAGAAAAGCGTATGTACACAGAAAAATGTGTGTGTGTGTGTGTGTGTAAGAGTTAGAGATGTAGACGTCTATAGTGGTGATGTAGCCTCAAGGTAATCAAGGTTTTCCTTGATCCATGTTACTGTTAGAGATAGGTAACTGTATTATTCTGATCAAATAATATTAAGGCTTGGTGGAAACATTTAATGATAAAACCTTGTTTGATAATATATTGTTCTTTATTATTCTGCTGTATATTTATATTATCTGTAAAACATATCCTAGATGGGCTTAAACGATCTTCACAGGGGATACTCTTAAGTTAGCTGAGATAACTAGGAAAATAATGCTTGAGAAAGTGAAAAGCCCTCTGTGTGTTGAAAAGAAAGTTAAGATTGCACCACCAGATTACTCGAAAGAGAATTATCTTGCAACCTTTACACCATAGAGACTTTGACCCCAGAACATATATTTTGGCCCTCGGATATTTCAAAAATAACCCCGAAACCAATTTCAAAAATGATGGTGTATCCACCCAATACACCTGCAAGGCTTGTCCCCAGAGTTCTTCCAACAAAAAGTCAAGTGAAAATTAACATTTATACACTTATACAACTTTTTTCGGACTTTGACAAAACTTGTAAAAAGAGAATTACCTCCTGTGGTCTCACAAAATGGGAAAGAGGTTTCGAAAAAACAAAGGAATGTTATCTTACTGAAGTAATTCCATTTTCCAAAACGATTAAAGAACATTTTGATGGAATCCAAATGGATCTCATTAAAGAAGTTAAAGAAATGAAAGAAATTTTTGAACAAATGGAAGCTGAGGTTGACCAAAATGCTGTAGACAAGAAAAGTGCTTAAATTGAGAGGAAAAATATTCTTATTGAAAATGAAAATCTGGTTGTTGATTGCTTTTCTAATGAATTGATGTATAGTGTCACGAATAATGTGAATACTGTATGTAGATTTTCTGAAATGCATGATGCTTACACTGTAGAACAAGCACGTGTTGTAGAACTTAAAGCTGAGATTTCTAAATTAAAACACAAGATTCAAAAAGATGATCATAGTGAAATGATAAATCATTTTTCCAACCTTGAGGTGGATCACCTAAATTTACAATTAAAGTATCAACATCTTAAAGACAGTTTTGGAAACAACAAATCACAGACATCTCAGGCTGTTCCTGAATTTGACTTATTTTTTGAAATCAACAAACTAAAAGAGCAGCTTCAAGGAAAGGACAACACAATTAGAAACTTAAAGGAGAAAATTTCTCAACTGAAAGAGACACGTAGTAAGGCAGATCCTATTCTTGACTTTAAGGCCTTAAATTCTCAAAACAAATAATTAACTGAAAAAGTCACTGCTATTCAAGATCTAAATGAGCGTTTTAGGGCAGAGAATGAAAACGTTAAGCATTATTACAAGGAATTATATGATTCTATTAAGATAACGCGTGCTAAAACTATTAAAAAGACATCTTCTATAAGTTCTTGCCCCTGGTATGTATGCAATCGATGTTGAACCAATTCTCCCTCATAATAGGAACAATAGGGAAGTTCATCTAGATTATCTCAAACATCTTAAGGAAAGTGTAGAAATACTTTGTGAGATTGTAGAAGAAGCTAAGATTGAAAAACCATTAGATAATGCCATTGGAAATGCCTGCTTTTACACTAAACAATCTCATGAATTTTTAGAGTATGTGATTGGCACTTGTCTAAAAGAATTCAATAAAAGTGATAAAAAGGTTGCTACTACCCCTTTGAATAGGAAAAAGCAAGTGATTTTTAAGTAAACATGCGAAACTTCAAATGATAACACACAAAAACATGTTAAGCCATAAAAAGAGAAAAAGACTAATGTACCTGTGATTCCTTCTACAAGAGTAATCAGTTCCACTGAAGCTAGCGGATCAAATCCTAGGAGCAATACAAAGAACAATAGGATCTTGCCAGCTAAAAGTGACAAGAAGAAGAAAGTAAAAGATCACCCTAGGAACAGTAATCAATTTGAAACAAAGATTCTGTTGATTCTAGTATAAGCTCTAAGCGTACTGTAATTAATTCGAATTCTAATTCTGTGTGCAAGACATGTAACATATGCTTAATTTATGCTAATCATAATATGCTAACCATGATAAGTGTGTTGTGAAATATTTGAAATATGTATGTGCCCACCATGTTACAAATGTTTTGAGCAAACCTAATCAAGTTTAGAAAGAAACAGGGAAACTATTTGCTAATGTTGGTTATTAGTGGAAGCCCATTGGAAGGAAATTCACTTTAGGAGAATAGTGTCATTTCACTAGGTTTACTAAATCTAAAGTAGTGCCTTTACAGCAACCTGAACACGTTAGTTCTAATGAAATTATGATCACTGAGAGATTTAGTAACAATTCTCAAAAACCATTAACTAGATACACATGTAGAAAAAATAGGAAAAGACAATTTCCAATGGCATTTCCACTACAGCTGAGATATAGTCAATGGATGCTTCTGTGAAATATACTACTATTTTTGCTAACCAACAGGACCCCAACAGAAATTGGGAATCCAACATACCAAACTCTCCATTTTTGTCTGTTTTTAAATGCAGGTTGTACAGATCGTCCTTTGGTATTTAGACTCAGGCTACTCAAAACACTTGATGGGGAATTGCTCACGGCTCAAGAATTTCGTGAAAAAGTTCAGCGGGACAGTCAAATTCGAGAATGATCGTTTTGGTGCTATTATTGGTTATGGAGATTACGTGATTGGTGACAATGTGATCTCTAGGGTATATTATGTGGAAGGACTTGGACACAATCTCTTTTCTGTAGGATAATTTTGTGATTCAGATCTTGAAGTTGCATTCAGAAAACATTCGTGCTATGTTAGAGATGTAGATGGTGTAGAGTTACTTAAAGGTTATCGTAGCTCAAATCTGTATACTATCTTTGTTGAAGACATGATGAAGTCCTCTCCAATCTGCTTATTGTCCAAAGCCTCCAAGAACAAATCATGGTTGTGGAATCACCGGTTAAACCATTTAAACTTTGGTACCATCAATGATCTTACAAGAAAAGATCTGGTAAGAGGCTTACCAAGGTTGAAGTTTGAGAAAGATCATATTTGCTCTGCTTGTAAACTAGGAAAGAGCAAGAAGTATACCCACAAACCCAAATCTAAAAACACCATTAAGGAAGTCTTACATACCCTTCATATGGATTTGTGTGAACCAATGAGAGTGCAGAGTATTAATAGGAAGAAATACATTTTGGTCATCATTGATGATTATTCAAGATTTACATGGGTTAAGTTTTTAAGATCAAAAGATGAAATGTCAGAGTTTGTTATTAAATTTCTAAAGCAAATACAAGTTGGTCTCAATAAAACTGTCAGATACATCTGCACAGATAATGGCACAAAATTTGTTAACAAGTTATGACTGAATTCTATGAAAGTATCGGCATCGCTCACTAAAAATCTGTTCTAAGAACTCCTCAGTAGAACGGCTGACGTGTCGTTGTGTGGTGTATAATTTATTGATTCAAGTTTTAAATTTATATTTTGCCTACTAAACCAAAAACAACACTTTAACGGGCAGTGTGCCCGATCAGTAGTAGTTTCATGGTAAGTAGGGTGTCGAACACTTGAAGCGAGGTTAAATCTATCAATTTAGTTAATATCTTGGTTATCTAATCTATGTTAATTCTACTCTATTCTAAACCTATGTTAAACCTATGACAGTTTAATATCCTAATTCTAATGGAAAAGGGAGGTTTTCAGCCTGAGAGACTGGCACGGTTTGGTTGGTGACTACAATCAATTCAAGGCACTTTAACCTACGCGAGCTAATTAACAAAGGATAAAAGAGCGATCAAACCTTATATAAGAAAACTATATTAACCATTATTAATCTAATTAGAAAGTTGGTTTGTTTATTAAGTGCAATGATTTCTTCTCTCGGGGAGGCATATCATTCTTAAGATTTAGGCGTTACATCATCCTAAGACCTAGACACAATAATTCTGTCACAATTAAAGCATCCGCATAAAGCATCCTTATTTTCTAATTATAATATATCTTAGGGATTAAGGCAACGATGATCTTGTTAAACCCTAGCTCATAGAGACTTTACCCACTTACCGCTTATTGGCAATTTATACACTAGTAGTCTACTTGTCCAGCTATCCAATGGAATCAAAACGCTACTTGTTGAATTATCTAGGTCACCTGCTAGTCAACACGATCAATAAACCAATAGAAATATCCAATTAACTAGTTAAGCCTGAAGCGTATCCTAGACACAGACATAGAAGGACAATATTTGTGTAACTATTATTTTAGATGTATGAATTACTATATGGAGAGCTATCCCAGACTCTAGATCTACATGGTCCATGTCACTAGATCCAGTTGAATGATAGGTCGCATACAAAAGCGCGTAAACAAGTATAAATTGATAAACATAAATAAGCACTCAACGATAAATCAAGAAATCAAGATAACCAAATACCAAACATTCTGATCTTCATAATAATGGCTAATACCCGAAGGTATTAGCCTTCAAACGTCATAATAAATACAAGAGCAATTATTTAGCCTAGGTAAACTAACCGAGTTAACGAATGATACCAAAAACTGAACAATTACTAAAGTATACGGAATTACACATTGTATCCTATGGAATTGATAACGTTGCTCGACCTCTTCTGCTCTTTTTCTCCTCTGAAAATTAACTTTTATGGTTTAGGTATTGAGAATATGATTTAGCACACTTAAAACTCATTTTTGAGCCTTCTATTTATAAGGTCTGGAAGTCGGTTTGATACGGCATACCCATGAGTTAGATACGGTGTATTAGGGATTTCTTGGAGTAGGGACCATGATAGAACTAAAAACGTGATAGTTCTTAGGATCATTTATAGCTCGAGGTTGTTTAGACCTCATCTAGGATCATGATAACAAAGACAATAAAATGACTATAACATGCAATGGAATAAGAACAAATCAAAGTTATCATAACAAGGTTTTTCTTTATTAACACTCCAAGCCCCAATGTTATTTGATCAGAATAATACAGTTACATCAATGAACTATAACAAGATCAAGTTACCTTGACCTTGAGGCTAATACTACATATGGCGTCTACATTCTCACGCCTAGAATACACACACACATACACACACATTTAGGTACACTGTGGAACTCATGACTTGTACACCTAAACCTAATAACCTGTATCTCTTTATATAATAGAGATATTAGGTTTTACAAAGGATAAGTATTAGGAAACAACTAAATCTTCCTAATTTTTATAATAATCTTCTATAATCTTCCATCATTTGAAGAATTTCTCCTTTGTCTTTTAAGTCCTTCATCTTTCATATGTTTTGTCTTATCAACTCAAATATAATTCCCAACAATCTTCCCCTAGTTGATAATGACAAAACTAAAATAAGCACGAGCTTCTTCCCCTGAAGCTAGTATATATGAAAGAACAGAACTATACCACCAAGGATCTACAAGTTGCAAATCATCTTTGTAATTCTTTCCCTTTTTGTCATAATCAAATAGGGAACTAAAGTATGCAACTTTGATTTCGACAACCACAAACCACTATCATACTTTTAATTCAGCCTTCCAATAACTCAAATTACCCTCCATGACGCGCCTTAAGATAAATGAACTTGAGCAGTAGAAACTTAAACTAGCAGTTGTACTAATGACTTATAGTAGTAAAAACCTTCACCTCATGTGGTGCATGTAAATGGTTAAACATGTTATCAATAAGCTTCCCCTAAAACCCATATGTTAACCATTTCGTGAATCTTCAATTCTATAGGCTCTATGTAATGATTACTGATGAAGAAAACTAAGTATAACAAACTTGATGCTGAAGTAGAACAACCCAAACTTGTATCTTATATCTTGTACTATCCACGTGAAGTTAAACTCATACCAAGACCAAAGTATAAGTAGATCGCAACCTCTTGACAAAGTCTTCATCTTCTATGAGACACATAACCAAAGCGATAGCAAATGTGCGCATTGAGCAACATAAGTTTGTAAATCACACATCTTTGCTAGATTTGACAAGTCTTCGTCACAACATTGTAAGCACGAATAAGTTATCTCCTGCTAAAAGATATAATAAAACACGTACCCGAGTAATTCCACTTCATCGTCAAATAAGTAATAAACAATCTTCTTTGTAACCAATTAAACCAATAAAATGTGAGCCTTTAAATCTGTTAAGAACATGTAAACTAAAACCAAAATCAAAAACTTTCTTCTTGTGTGTGTTGTCCGATATCTCCAAACCAACGATAACTAAAACTCGTCTATGTCCGATATCGGTAAACGTTAACAGTTGTAACTATGAAAACCAAGCAGTAGTAAAAACTTCGAGCAGTATAAACTTTTGAAGGAAGCAGTACTAAAAAGTTAACAAGCAGTACTAACTTACTCCTTCCTCCCATGCTTAGCAACACTTTATCTGTCATAAAACAGTCACTAATCCATCACTAATCTGCATTCTCCTTCCTCTCATAGCTTTTAGCAACACTTTAAATGTCACTAATCTGTCACTAATGTGTCACTAATTCTTCATTCTCCTTCCTCCCATTCTTTTTGTGACACCTTTTAGTGTTAGTAAAGCACCATACTCATTGTCGATTTAGCAGCAAGCATTACTAACCTTTGTTAGATCCTAAGCAGTAGTAATACCCCAAGGCCCAAACAGTATTAACCTCACTACTATTCTTCACATTACTTGGCAGCTTTCAATTAAAATGAGTAGTATGATCTCTTTTAAACCAAGCAGTAGTAACTGCTATTAGCAGTACTAACACAAAACGAGTAGTACTAATGTACTTGGCAGTATGAACTCGAATCTAAACAGCATCATACGATCAAACAAGCAACAGCAACACATATGATGAAACCCTAGCAACTAGATATTCATAACCAACCTTTATGAAAACATGTCACATCGTGTAGCAAATTAGGGTTTTATTATACCATAATAGATCCAATCATAACCACCATGAATCAAAAACACACCTTTCTGCTTCTTTGTACCACCAATTGTATCAATACCTGCTGCTTCTACTTCACAACACAACATAAACACAACAACTTTTATTCATACCAAGATGATCTTGCATCTTTTCTCTTCCCCTAAACTCGTGACACGATCTGCTCTTCTTGTTTCTTCTAAATACATCACCTAAAACAACATGTACAGAAATGTTTAATAAAAATTCATACATTATATCTTCAAGCATCATCGAACTAGGGTTTATAACAACCTTTTCTTTCACAACGAATAGGGTTTATAGAATCTACAAGCTGCCATCATCATGAAGTCGCATATTCATAACTCTTTTTTCAGATTGCATCGATTTAGAGTTTTGAGACAACCTGGCTCTGATACCACTTGTTGATCCCAACTTAAGATCTATTCCTTAGCTTGTAAAGGTTAAGTTACTTTGGATAGATCCAAAACAACTATGGTAGAAACTTTGTGAATACTAAAGATTATGCGGAATCTACTCTCTAATATTTAGAAGAATATTAATGAAACAGTAAACTGTATAAACAATGATATTACTGAAAACTCCAATATTATTATTATCAATAATACGAGTACTCTGTGTAGTACTAGGGTTTACAACCTTGAAGCTATATATCAAAATGTATATCTGTATCAGTATAACCATAACCTATGATCTCCTTTTATACACCAAGGAGTCCTTTACAAGATAACTACAAATCTTTTATAATTCTAATAGAAAACTGCAAATCTTCTAACTTAATAAGATATACACTAAATAAGTCAATACATATCACTTAACACGTCTTTATCACTTTAGCAGTCTTAATCTTCATGCAGCAGTCTTAAGTCCTTCAGCAGTCTTAAGTTAGTACTGGCAGTACTAACTTACTCTAGCAGTACTAACTGGTTAGTACTGCAGTTGTAACTTGAGCAGTACTAACTGTTGGCTTGGCAGTACTAAGTATGTAGACTTTTAATTCCCAACAATCCTCCCCTAAACTTGTGATTTACCTCCAAATTATCAAGTTTATTGAATTAAAATCTTGTTCTCTAAGAGGATTCTTCCAAACACTTCATCTTCTTGGTCTTTCAACCTGCATGAATATCTTCCTAAGAAGTTCTCTGGACATCTCATTATCTTGTTCCACCAAGAGCTTTGCAACCAACATCTGTGTAAGAGTTCCTCTTGACAATGGATACTCCTTCTCTACCAACATGTAGATGTCTATTCCCTTCTCTGTAGACACATGATGCACTCCACATGAATCATATAGCTTCCAAGTTAAATCATGAATATGCTTTTGAAGCTTCCATAACTCATCATCTGTATCTGGTTCAAATAATCTCTTTAACTCAACCCATATCTCTTTTTCTTTGTCATCTGTTGGTTCTGTTGAATTGAACCTCTCTTTAACCAGACTGCATAGCATCACTAAGTCATCCCTGTCAAATAATTTTAGCATATCATCAAAGAATTGATGTACCTCAGTATGATTTCTAACTCTGATGATCTTCTAGTACTTCTTAATGCCTTAAGTGTAAATCTCCCAGTCAATTATTGGATACTTAGTTTGTAAAGCTTCAACATTCATCCCTTGCTCTAGAACTATTATCATCATTTGTTGTAGCTCTTCTTGTGACAATTCATCAGCTTCTTTATCTCTTGGTTCTTTAGCTAGTTCTGAGCTTTTACCAGTCTTTTTCCTCTTAGAACTTTCTTGATCAAGTTCTTTTGCATCTCTTTTTGAACTTCCAGCTGCTAACTTAGGAATTGCTTTGTCAAATTCACTCTCCATTGGAACAAAAGTGTTTACTCTCCTCATTGTTGTCTCAAACAAAGTCTTGATCTCATTAAAAGAATAACCTCTCAACTGTTACAGTGTATGACTTCCCATGTGCTTGATGTAATTAGACATGTAGGTCCTCTGTTGAGCCTATGTGGGTGGCTTATTCCTCCTTTCTTCAGCTCTTTGTGCAGCAAAATACCTTTTTCTTTGATTGATAAGCTCTACAAGCATTCTTGCTTGTTTAGCTTCATTGTACATTTCTCTTTCCTCTGCTTGTAACCTTTGTGCTAACTCTTCATCAGCTTCAACTCTAGCTTGTATGTCTTCCCATTCTTTAACATTGAAAAAGCTAGCTGCTTCATGTACCCTGGCAATCCTTTGCCCCTCTTCTTCCTCAAGTTTAGCTTGTAGTCTAACAGCTGCTTCATAACTAAGTATTTCTTGTTCTTGCTGCAGTGTTGTCTTGGTCTGTGCAGTTTCATATTCATCCATTTTAGCTTTACATTTGTCTTTGGTAGTACTAATAGCATCACTAGCAGTAGTAACTGCTGCACTAGCAGTAGAAACTAGCTTAGCAGTACTAACATCCTTTTCAGTAGTACTAGCATCCTTCTCAGCAGTACTAACATCCTTAGCAGCATCAAGATCAAAATCAAATTCCATATCATGCACATACCTCCCCTGAATCTTTGCATCATGTTGTACCAATGAAATGCCAGGATCTTGATCAATTTCATCTATCTTCCTCCCCTGTTTAGAAGGATCCTCCAAATCATCTTCATCACCAAAGACAACTATTTTTGCCCTTCTTCTAGCTTGGTTGGACTTAACTATTTTCTCTAACTTTTTCACCTTCTTGATAAGCCTAGTATAAGAAGCACCATATAGTTTCTTGGTCTGCTTCAAGTCTATCTCCAAGCTCTCCATTTTCTTTGACAATGTTGTACAGAAAACCATCAATTCTTGTAGTGTCATACTGCCCTCATCACTTCCAAGTATGTTACCTCTTGAGAGAGGTGAATCATGGGGCATGGTAGAGGTCTTATCAATGTTACCACTACCCTGTTCTGCTTCTAAGCCAGTGACAGTAGTGTTAGCCCCTCAATATCTGACATCCACACCTGTGGAAGCGGCCTCATCTGCTACAGGGGTCTGAGTAGGAGATCTGAGCTGAGGAACCATAGATTCCTCTCTGTTTGTTCTCCTAGAGGTAGGTGAAATTGGTGGTTGTGAGGTTGATGGAGCACTGGTGGGTATGTGATAGGACTCAACTGGGTGTGTTGATCCTTTACCTTGAACAACTGGGTCCTGAACAATCATTGCAGGAAATAATGAAATGTTTTCCCTAGTATAACCCTTAGAAGCCCTTTTCATATTGCTAAAAAGTTTTTGAGTGTGGGTAGGAGCAATATAAAGTATTGTGTGAGGTTTAAGCAGTCTCTTTTTCTTGTTCAAAAACACTTGAATAAATCTTGGATACATTAAAAATTTGTGTTTACTATCCAAGTTTTTCACCATACCATCAAAAATAAGTTTACAAAAATTAAATTTCCTATTAGTGGCCAAACAAATAATAGCAGTTGCTATATTGCTACTGAATTGTTCCCAAGAGGTTTTCTTAGGACTTAGACAATGTAGGATGGTATGGATGAGAAATCTCCATTGAGGGGGAAAGTGTCCTTTTTAAAAGGTCAATTTGTCAGAAGTTGACACATACCCCATTAAGGAAAGTTGTTCAAAGATTTCAGTAGTTGGCAAAGAACTAATACCATCAGAATTTGCTAATTGGAGATGCCTTCTAATATATGCCTCAGTAACAATCTTAACTTTGCCATTTATTGTAGCAGTTAATTCAATTTCTCCATTATCAAGTGTTTTGGCAGTAGCAGTTTCCTAAAACTGTTTGATGAGAGAAACATAGATAGTGGAATTTTTTGTATGAGCATACCTTATGTGACTAGCATTGAGAAAATCCACTATTTGGTGAAATCCTTCACTTCCCTCTGGTTTCATTAAGTAGGCGACCATGTTGTGCGTGTCACAGAATTCCAAATTCGCCATTGTTGATTGAGAAAAGTTCAATTAGGGTTCTGGGTTAGGTTCATTTATGAGAGTATGTATGTTTGGCAAAGTCAATTGAAATTATATAGATAGCACTTAAGGTTTTGATTGGACCGACTAAATTTATCTTGGATAAATCTTGTGTTTTAAAGAAAGATTATGAATTATCCAGAGTAAGGAAACCTATAAGCAAAGTAATTGGCAGAATTATCTCAAACGGCTATATTTAATTGCCAAAAATCTGTTATTCCCAAACAGCACTAACGGTAGCCTAGCAGTACTAAGTTTAGCGTAACAGTACTAAGTAATGCCCAACAATACTAACTTTTGAGTTACCAATTTTAACCTCATGTTCGTTCCAAAAAGCATTCCCATCAACAATTTTGATTCTCACAAGCTCTCTTTCTGTTTTTATTCTCACTTTATCTCTAAATTCTTTTTCTCACTAAATCACTCTATCTGTTTTTGTTTCACACATCTCTCTTTTTGTTTTTGATTCTCACTTTATCTCTCAATTCTTTTTCTCACTGAATTACTCTGTCTGTTTTTGTTTCACACATCTCTCTTTATGTTTTTGAACTCACTACATCTCTCATTTCTTTTTGCTTATAATTCTCTCTGTCTATTTTTGTTTTCTCTCAATGCTCACAGTATTAATTATAACAGCAGTACTAATTATACTTACCAGTAGTAAGTTAGGCCAACAACACTAACTTGAATTTCATCATTAGCTGCTGTTCCATTCCATTTCAAGCATCATTTGTGCATAATCCGCTGCATATTAACACAATTAACCTCCCCTCAATCAATACTTCAGAGGTTAAGCATTCCTATACTTGCAATCAGATATTGAAATCTGCCAACATCAAATGCTTGAGCAAATTTGCAACATTCTGATCTGTATGAATCTTGATCATCTAAATAAGCTTCTTCTCATTGGAATCTCTGATAAAATGATGTCTAATCTTAATGTGCTTAGTCTTTAAGTAAAACACTGGATTCTTAACTATGCAGATGGTGCTTTTATTGTCAATCAAAATCTTGGTATTCATGAAATTATATCCATAATCCAGTATTTGATTTTGAATCCAAAGTACTTGTCTACAGCAACTAGCAGCAGCCACATATTTTGCTTCAGTAGTAGAGTTGGCAACTACAGTTTGCTTCTTGCATTGCCATGAAATCAATTTGCTTCCAAGAAATTAACAACCTCTTGTTGTGGATTTCCTGTCTAAACTTGCACCAGCATAGTCACTGTCAATATAAGCTTCCAAATCAAATGGTGAGTCCTTAGGATACCAAAGGCCCAATTTAGGTTGACCTTTCAAGTATCTAAAGATTCTTTTCACAGCATAAAAATGTGAAACTTTAGGTGTGACTTGGAATCTTGCATAAGCACATACAACAAACATTATATCATGCCTTGAAGATGTTAAATACATCAATGAGCCAATCATTGATCTATATAAGTGAACATCAACATCTTTAGCATTTTCATCCTTCATCAAAGGCTTTGAAGTCTCTATAGGTGTACTTGCTATCTTCACAGTTGAAAAACTAAACTTCTTCAAAATTTTATCCACATACTTGTCTTGACTGATGAAAATCCCATCATCTTTCTGTGTCACTTGTAGTCCTAAAAAGAAAGTGAGCTCACCCATAGAACTCATCTGGAACTTCTTGTGCATCAATTTTTCAAACACAATACATAACTCCTTTTTAGTAGATCTAAAAATGATATCATCAACATATACTTGAACTAGTAGAATATCACTTTTGACTCTTTTAATGAACAAAGTCTTATCTATCTGACCTCTCTGAAATCCATTGTCCAATAAATAGGTAGATAAAGTCTCAAACCAAGCTCTAGGAGCCTGATGTAGACCATATAATGCCTTTTCTACCTTATAAACTCTATCAGGGAACTCTGGATCTTCAAACCCTAGAGGTTGACAGAGATAAACTTCATCTTTAATCTTGCCATACAGAAATGCACTCTTCACATCCATCTGATATACTACAAAGTCTTTGAATAAGGCATAGGCTAAGAACAGCCTAATTGCTTCAATCCTAGCAATTGGAGCAAAAACCTCATCATAATCTATTCCCTCTTCTTGAGTGTAACCCTATGCAACCAGCCTTGCCTTATTTCTAATCACAATACCTCTTTCATCTTTCTTGTTCCTATACACCCATTTAGTACCAATGGCTCTTTTGCTATGTAGTAAATCTACCAAAGTCCAAACCTGTTGTAACTTGAACTGCAGTAGCTCTTCTTGCATAGCTTCTATTCAACTTGGATCTTTTAATGCTTGGATTACCTTTTTAGGCTCTTCCTGAGATAGGAAGCAAGCAAACAGACAAGTATGAAGGTCTTCATGAGTTTCCCTTCATAAACAGCACTAATAAACCCTTGTTCATTTATAGTCTTTGTCATTCTCCTTGTCTGTACACCAGACTGCACATCACCAATCACATGATCAAGTAAATGATCTTTATGGATTCTTGTATTTTGAGTAGAAGGAACTAGATATGTGGTAGTAATGTTGCTCATATCTATTTCTATTTTATCACCAAAGAAATTAGCATGTGTGGCTTCAAGTGGAGCAGTAGTAACTGTTGGACTAACAATATTAATATTTAGACTACCAGTATTAACATTTGTATTGGCAGTATTAATACTTGGCCCAACAGTCTTAACATCTTGAGTACTATTTTCATGTCTCTCTTGATCATCAATTCCACTTTCTTTATTTACACCTTCATCATCCTTCTTTTTAACATCACTAGAAGGTTGTGGTTCATCATTACTAGCATTTTTTAAAGAAGAGTCAAATAGTGAACCATCTTTCCATAGTGGCATTAAAATGTAGTCTTGGCCAGATCCTGTCTCCTTGCTAGAATGACCTACACCAATACTTTCTTCTGTACCTACAAGATCATTAGAGTTTGTACCTGCAACTACTGGCACATAATTCATTGATTTTGTTAGAACATCAATATCAAACAGCCACTTTGGTCCATCACCAGCAATAATAGGCTTATCCTCCAAGAACCTAATATGCAAGTTTTCTTCTACTTTCCTAGTTCTAATATTGTAAACCCTAAAAGCCTTACTATTCAATGAGTATCCAACAAAAAATCCTTCATCTGACTTTCCATCAAATTGCCTAAATAATCTAAGGTATAAAGAATGGTAACATGACACCCAAATGGTCTCATGAAGCTTAGAACAGGTGTTCTACCTATAAACAGTTCGTAAGGGGTCTTGTTATGAGGCTTAACTACGAATACCCTATTCTGCACATAGCAAGCAGTATTAACCGCTTCAGCCCAAAATGTAGTAGGTATAACACCCCGTAATTTCAGGTCATGTTACGACTTCGAGTTTTCATTATTTAATTATTTCATTTTAGATTTTAGCTTACTTCGCGTAGCTATGCATCTAAACTGCATTAGTTAAATCGCGTGAGCAAAAAAATTTAACGTTTATCTAGAGACGTAACCTAAGCTCATTAAGACCCTACACGATTCCTTCATATTCGTCATTTAATTTATTTTCCACGACAAGAAAGTTACTTGGTCACGTTTATTTAATTCTATCAAAGTAAAAAACTCATTAAAACAACTACACCAAAATTTTAACTTCTATAATTTAGAAAGCTAGATAAAACTTAAATAAAAACCCATGTGCTTCTATAATTTAGCAAGATAAATAGTGTACTCCTACAATCAAATCCTCATATACAACTGGGAAAGAAGGATACATAAACCCATCACACCATAACCCTATTAACCAATGTATAAAGCCCAAGTTCCTTTTATGAAAACCTTCAAACTCACATGATGAACTAGGCTGCTCATCCTCTTGGTTTTGCTTCCACGCATCCAACAGTACTCCCCTTTAATTCCCTATACATTGACCTTGTAAAGCCCCAAAAATCCTTTACCATAATTGGATTAACATAAGAATGTGACTTTAATGGGAACACTATGCCTCCCCTCTTATTTGTGCATAAAAGACCATGCATACTTCTTTGAAAACACATAAACAACACAACTCAGTTACCATCATACTTCATTATCTCACTTTGGTTTTCTTGTTCTCCTGGCTTCGACTCATACACAACACACAAGCAAACCCACGCCCTTTGTACCTTCATCATACCTAAAACCCTAACCCTAACTCGCCCCTTTTGATCGATAATCAAGCAAACAGAAGTAGGAGTTTTGGTGTTCAAGTGTACGGCAGAAAGTGAGTACAATTTGTGGTTAAGCTGTTGATTTGCGAAGTGGGTTGAGTCATAGGATATTGAAAACAGAAATTAGGGTTTTCGTTCGTTTAGACCCTTCACTCAGCCATGCATTGTGAGTCATATATTCGTGTTAATTGCCATTCATTTATATATGCATTCTTGTTGCCTAGATTCATTGTGCTTGAGTGACTTATGTATTTTGGTTAACATGAAATCAATTTTTTTGAAAAACTTTGCATACCTTCTAATATTCGAATAGAATATAAGCAATACCTTGGTTTTGGGTGTGATCACCTCGTTTAAATGAGTGATTTATGTTGCTAACGTATCCTAGAATAAGCCCTAGTTATGCCAAATATTATGTCGAATGCATAATAGTTGAATTGTGTAAACACAAAATCATAACTCACTTCTTTTTAGCCCTTAACAACTTGGTGGTTTGGGAAGTAGGATACGGCTGGTAACCATGCCCTATAAATCTAGAAATTTGTTACGAAATATAGTTGACATATTAAGCTTTATTTAGCAATTGGAATCGTCAAAAATGGTTAAGAAACGAGTAAGTTATGGCCCTTTCAAATCCTAGGAAAAACTGAAATGTAAACCCTTTTTATAACTCAGGCAAGATCAATCATTTTTGACACGCTATTTCATGCGTGTAAATATGATTAAGTCGAAACAAGAAGTTGATAGTTGAAGCCTGAGGTACAAGGTTTATTTCGAACCAAGTGTCGTGAGTTTTCGTTTAGTAACGAACTCGCAAACAGGAGCCAAAGTTGGCCAAAATGTCATGTGCCTAGACATTTCCACGAGCACTTGGTGTGCGAGTGATCACGACTGCCCATCGAGCATACACACCTTTCGACCCATTTTTAACCCTGTTAACGACCTCGACACATAAAATTTATAAAAGATAAATTAAAACCAGTATGTCCTAGTTTACTAACGTGTTTTTGTTTCGTCCTAATATTGAGTAACGAAGTCACAATCTGAGCCCAAAACTCTGACCACGCCAACGTCATATGCTGAAATAAACCCTTAGTATTTTTCTAAGTCTGGAAAAATTATTCTAGCGACACGCCCCCCTTTAGCCCCGTTTTTAACCCGTTAAACGACTTCGTTGGACAAAACTTAAAAGATAAAAGTTATAGACGGCATATCCAAGATGTCAAATATATTTATATTTTTCATTATCGTTAACTAACGAATTCGTAATTATATTGTAAAACTCCAAGTCGTCAAATATTAAAACTTAATTATATTTACACTTAACTCAATTAGTAAATGTCAACATTTCGTCTAATTAATTGACGCACTTAGAAACTAAACCAATGGCTGATCTAAACTAATGTTTTAGAGTATAGGTGACCTAGTTTCCAAAAAGTCTAATGTCGTAAATTGCGTTCTTATATTTTGACCACGTTGACCTAATAAAGTTGACCATTTTAACACGAGGAATTTATTTTTCAAACATCATTATTTTAAATAGAGCTCAAGCACATACTAGGGACGAGATTGCAAGTATTTAACTGATTATTTTTTCATTTAGTAAATTTGATATACATACATTGTTTAGCTTCAGTGTCATAAGCTTAGTGCATTTCGTAATATATTTTTGTGATATTGTATTTGTTACTTTATTACAGGGAAATCTTGCTATTCGTTTCATTAAATTTATAAACCTATAAATTCACCAATATTATTGTTGACAGTTTAAACATGTTTTCTCAGGTCAATAAGGTGTAAGTCATGGATACATTGGATGGTCGTCTTTTGAAGTCATATTATCATAAAGATTTACATGCATTACATTTTGGGATATTGTTATGTTGTGAAAACTTTACTTTTCCAAGTTAAACAAGTTAAGCCTATGGGCTTTTGTAACGAACCATTTATGAAATCCAATGTATCAGTTTTCAAACGACTCTTATAGAGGTCGTTCTCATATCTTGTGCTATTGATCTATGAAGTAATACCCTCGGAACATCATATTCCGCTGTGGCCCAATTTGGGGGTGTTACAGATTGGTATCAGAGCCAAGGTTATAGAGAACCAGGTCAAATATTTTTACTTGGTCTATAGCCGTTTTTCAAACATTGCGTTAGTCAAAAGTTTTCAAAGGGACATGCATGCAAACGGGTAGTGTTGCATCTAATTGCATTTAATATACATGCTTACATGCCATGCATCATTTTAGCATTAGTTAATTATACTAAGTGCTTACATAGGTTATATACGTGCTAATATTACATTAAGTATATTACTGTTGGTCTTATATAATATACGTATACGAGTTTATATTATGGTTATAGATTAGCCATGTCATCAGACAACACATCGTCTACGGTCACCTATACGTCCATATCCTCTGATTCGAATGGACTATCATGGGGTATTCCACTTGTGAATGTCGGCGAGCTTCTGGAGATGGACCCCTATGAGGAGGTTTACCAACAAGGGCAGGCACACCCACTATCACCTGCTTATGTACCTGATCCTATAGAGTTGGACGAGCATGTACCGGTATACGTTCTGGAGCCAGAGCACCCGGAGTACCATGCACCATCAGATGATGACATTCAGGTCGAGGATCAGCCTTATGCTGACGATGCTTCACCGACTACTGAGTCACCTGGACACATTGTTGACTCAGAGTCGATGGAGGAGGATTCTATTCATTATCCAGATGAGCCTGAGGATGACGATGAGGATTCGGAGGAGGATCCCGAGAAGGACCATACTGACTACCCTGCTAATGGAGAGGATGGCGATGATGAGCCCTCCGATGATGACGACGATGATGATGATACTGATGATGAGGATGAGGATCCCACTGAGGACGAGGAGGAGCAGGAGCACCTAGCTCTGGCCGACCCTTCTGCGGTACCTGTTGTTGACCCTGTTCTCTCAGCTAGGGATACAAAGGCATTTGAGACTGATTAGTCTGCACCTACATCTAGATCACCTCAGAATAGGGTCCCTTTTTCTTAGACACGTCTCCATAGGGCACAGAATACTGTCAGACATGAGCCACCTATGTTAGCATCCATGGAGGCACGCATTGCTGAGCATGCTGCCATACCTATACCACCCACCAGCCCTGCCTATGACTAGGCACCACTAGGTCATAGGGAAGCCATGATTCGTATGAGAGATGACATCCCTGAGGAGGACATGCCACCTCAGAGGAGATTTGTACTTACTGCTCCCCTACCTGGGTGTGACGTAGCAGAGAGTTCTGCTACTGTTGCTAGACCACCTAGAGGTCAGTATGATTTTGTTGATACTGTTAAGGCAGGACCTGGTTTGATTTGTAGTCCTGGTCATGATGCCCGGACTGTTGCTAAAGCTGTTGACAGAGTAGAGGATGTTGGTTATGTTAGAGCTTTACAGGCTTCTAAGCATAGGATGATGACTTCCATTCAGGAAGTCAACTTGAGGGTCAGCTACCAAGCATAGGTTCGCAGGCAATAGAGTGAGGATTTCTATACACAGCTGCATGACGCTCGGACTGACCACAAAGACATTAGACTCGAGATTGATGTAGTGAGAGGCCAGAGGATCGCTTACGAGACAGAGTTGCATGAGGTACGCCAGGCTTACCTTAGTTCCAAGGCTCAGAACAGGGCATTATTGGCGCGACTTGAGACACTGGAGACTCACATGAGTCGTATTGAGTGGCAGCGCCAGAAAGCTGAGGATGATGCAGTCAGACAGATGATGCGTACCCATGTACTAGAGGCTAAAGCTTAGATTAATATGGTGGAGGACACCAGCAATAGCTGTTAGTTGTACTTTTCATTTCTAGTTATCTTGTATAGTCTATTAAGTTTTATGGGTAACTCCCAGCTAATAGACTCTAGGACGTATTTTCATTTTCTGTACTAGATCATTAGTGGTCACTTTATATCCAAACAAATCATGTACGATTCAACATTATGTATGAAATGTTGATGTATTATGTTATTGTTGATTTCATTTTATTCATTCTCCATTGTGTTGTAGTATAATTATTATTATCATATCCATTTGTATCGACATTGTAATTATATCTCACTTACATTGTATTCTTGTGATTAGTAGAATCATGCATGTAACAACACAAGGAACAAACGTCGCCATGACTCCAGAATCCATTCAAACTATGATCGATCGGGCAATCCAAAGAAACTCTACCCATACTCAAGATGATGCAAGCCAAAATTCAGGTGGAGGACCTTGAAGGCCTGTGCAACCTGCACGTGTCTGTTCCTACACCGACTTCATGAAATGCCAACCCTTGAACTTCAAGGGAACTGAAGGCGTTGTTGTCTTGTCTTAATGGCTCAAAAAGATGGAATTGGTATTTCACATTAGCGGTTGTGCCATTGACAATCAAGTGAAGTTCGCTACCTGCACTCTGCTAGGTGCTGCACTAACCTGGTGGAATGGCCATGTGAGAACCTTATGTCATGATGCTGCCTATGCTATGACTTGGGGAACTCTCAAGAAGAAGTTTACGGACAAATATTATCCAAAAGGTAAAATCAAGAAACTTGAAATTGAACTGTGGAACCTCAGGGTCAGGGGAAACGATGTTGCAGCCTATACGCAGCGTTTCCAAGAACTAGCTTTGATGTGCACCAAATTTCTTACTGGTGAGACCGAAAAGATTGACAAGTACATCAGTGGACTTCCTGATAACATTCATGGGAATGTCATGTCTGCAAGACCCAAAATTCTTGATGATGCTATCGAGTTGGCCAATGACTTGATGGATCAAAAACTACGCACTTATGCAGAAAGGCAGAATGACAACAAGAGAAAGGCTGATGACTCATCAAGAAACAATCAACAACCCCACAAGAAGCAAAATGTAGCTAGGGCATACACTGCTGGCCCTGGTGAAAAGAAGGCTTACACTAGAAATCTACCTCTGTGCGTCAAGTGCAACTACCACCACACCAAACAATGTGCACCCAAATGTGGAAACTACAAGAGGTATGGTCATGCTACCAATGATTGTCGGGTCAATACCAACAATAACAACAACAACAACAAGAATCAAAAGGCAGGAGCATGCTATGAATGTGGTAACACTGGTCACATAAAAAAGAATTGCCCAAAACTAAAGAACTGTGGGAATGGCAACAAGAATAGCACAGCTCAGGAAAGAGCTTATGCTTTGGGAGGAAGAGATGCTAGCCCAGACTCTAACGTCATCACAGGTACGTTTCTCCTCAACAACCGTTATGCTACAATTTTATTTTTTACTGGTGCGGATAAGAGCTTTGTATCTAATACCTTTAGTGCCTTGATTAACATTACCCCCACTACGTTAGAAAGTCATTATGATGTAGAATTAGCCGATGGGAAAATCATAGGAGTTAACATCATAATTCATGGTTGCGCTCTAAACTTCATGAACTACCCTTTCAACATCGACTTGATGCTGGTCCCACTCGGTAGTTTTGACATCATTATTGGAATAGATTGGTTAACAAAGTATCATGGAGTGATCATTTATGACGAGAAGATTGTACGATGTCCTTTCCGAAGAGAGATGTTAATTTTTCAAGGCAATGGAAACCACCAAAGGGAAGAATCCCGACTGAATATCATTTCATGCACTAAAGCACAAGAGTATTTGTCAAAGGGGTGTGATGTCTTTTTGGCACACATTACCACAAAGGAAGCCAAAGACAAGTCAGAAGGGAAGCGACTTGAGGACGTGCCGATTGTCAGAGACTTTCCTGAAGTTTTTCCAGAATACTTGTCGGGTATTCCACCAGCTCGACAAGTAGAGTTCCAAATTGATTTGGTACCAGGTGCTGCACCTGTAGCACGGGCGCCTTATCGGTTGGCACCATCCGAGATGAAGGAACTAGCGGAACAACTTCAAGAACTATCTGACAAAGGATTTATAAGGCCCAGCTCTTCACCCTGGGGAGCTCCGGTCTTGTTCGTCAAGAAGAAAGACGGATCGTTCCGTATGTGCATCGATTATCATGAACTGAAAAAGGTAACGGTAAAGAACCGTTATCTACTTCCTAGAATTGATGACTTGATCGATCAACTTCAAGGATCAAGTGTCTACTCGAAGATTGACCTATGATCAGGTTACCATCAGTTGAGAGTTCGCGAAGAATACATTCCCAATACCACATTTAAGACGAGTTATGGGCATTATGAATTCCAAGTAATGCCTTTTGGTTTGACAAACGCATCGGCGGTATTTATGGACCTCATGAATCGGGTGTGCAAACCTTATTTGGATAAGTTTGTGATTGCCTTTATCGATGACATACTAATTTATTCAAAGAACAAGGAAGAGCATGAAGAGCATCTCAAGCTAATCTTGGAATTGCTTAAGAAAGAGGAGTTGTACGCAAAATTTTCCAAGTGTGAATTTTGGATTCCAAAAGTACAGTTTCTCGGACATGTGATTGATAGCAAAGGCATCCATGTAGATCCTGCAAAGATCGAGTCAATTAAAGATTGGGCATCTCCTAAGGGTCCAACAAAGATCCGCCAATTTTTTGGACTCGCCGGTTATTACAGAAGATTCATTGAAGGTTTCACCAAGATCGCAAAGTCCATGACTAGACTAACTCAAAAGAATGTGAAATTCGACTGGGGAGAAAAGGAGGAAACTGCATTTTAGTTGATCAAGTAGAAGCTATGTAGCGCACCTATTATGGCCTTGCCTAAAGGTTCAGAAAACTTTATTGTTTATTGCGACGCTTCCCATAAAGGATTGGGTGTTGTGCTTTTGCAAAACGAGAAGGTTATAGCCTATGCCTCTTGACAACTAAAAATTCACGAGAAAAACTACACCACTCATGAGCTAGAGCTCGAAGCTATAGTGTTTGCTCTTAAGATGTGGAGACATTACTTATACGAAATAGGGTGCACCGTATTTACCGACCATAAGAGTTTACAGCATATCCTTGATCAAAAAGAGTTGAACATGAGGCAACGGCGTTGGTTGGAGTTGCTTAGTGATTACGATTGTGACATCCGCTACCACCTAGGGAAGGCGAACGTAGTTGCTGATGCATTACGCAAAAAAGAAAGGGTTAAACCTTTAAGGGTCCGATCCTTAGTCATGACTATTGCCTTAAATCTTCCCAAACAAATCCTAGAAGCTCAAACCGAAGCGTTAACACCTGAAAACCTCACTGCTGAAGATGTTGGAGGTATGCCCCGACAAGACCTTACAAAGGAAAGATTGAAACCCCGTGCGGACAGAACTTTATGTTTAAACAACAGGAGTTGGTTACCGTGTTATGGCGACTTAAGGACTCTAGTCATGCACGAGTCTCATAAGTCAAAATATTCTATTCATCCGGGTTCTACCAAGATGTACCAAGACTTGAAGCAGTTGTATTGGTGGCCTAACATGAAGGCGAATATTGCCACTTATGTTAGCAAGTTCCTGACATGTTCTAAGGTCAAGGCAGAGCATCAAAAACCTTCCGGTTTACTAGTCCAACCGGAGATTCCAAAATGGAAGTGGGAGAAAATCACCATGGATTTCGTCACTAAACTCCCTAAGACGAAAAACGATTATGATACCATTTGGGTGATCGTTGATCGTCTTACAAAATCAGCTCACTTCCTACCAATGAAGGAAACGGATCCCATAAAGAAGTTAATGAAGCTTTACATGAAGGAAGTAGTTACCCGGCATGGTGTACCTGTTTCTATTATCTTCGATCGTGATGGTAGATTCACATCACTATTCTAGAAAGCACTTAATAAGGCATTAGGAACTCGATTGGACATGAGTACAGCTTATCATCCCGAAACTGACGGTTAAAGTGAAAGAACTATCCAAACTTTAGAGGACATGTTACGCGCTTGTGTGTTAGACTTTGGAAAGAATTGGGATAGACATTTACCGTTAGTAGAATTCTCTTACAACAACAGTTACCATACCAGCATAAAGGCTTCACCATTCGAGAAACTGTACGGACGTAAGTGTCGATCACCCATGTTGGGCAGAAGTTGGAGATGCTCAGCTTACTGGTCCTGGAATAATTCATGAAACCACCGAGAAGATCGTCCAAATCAAAAGCAGAATCCAAGCTACTCGTGACCGACAGAAGAGCTATGCAAACATTAGACGTAAACCAATGGTATTTCAAGTTGGTGACAAGGTCATGCTAAAAGTTTCACCTTGGAAAGGAGTTGTGCGTTTTGGAAAATGGGGGAAGTTAAACCTTAGGTATGTAGGTCCTTTCAAGGTGATTGAGAGAGTCAAAACGGTTGCCTATAAACTTGAGATACCAAAACAATTAAGCCGATTTCATAACACGTTTCATGTGTCAAATCTGAAGAAGTGTATGTCCGACGAATCACTTGTGATTTCGTTGAAAGAACAACGTGTTGATGACAAGCTCCACTTTATGGAAGAGCCGGTAGAAGTTATGGATCGTGAAATCAAACAATTGAAGAGAAGTCGCATTCCCATCATTAAGGTTAGATGGAACTCTAAAAGAGGTCATGAATTTACCTGGGAACGTGAGGATCAATTCAAGCAGAAGTATCCACATCTCTTCACCAAGACCGCACCGTCGTCAAGTGCCGCGTCTTAAGCATTGAGGACAAGGCTCATTTAATGGGGGGAGACTATAACACCCTGTGATTTCAGGTCATGTAAAGACTTTGAGTTTTTATTATTTAATTATTTCTTTTTAGATTTTAGCTTATTTCGCGTAGCTATGCATCTAAACCGCATTAGTTAAATCACGTGAGCACAAAAATTTAACGTTTAGCTAGAGACGTAACCCAAGCTCATTAAGACCCTACACGATTCCTTCATATTCGTCATTTAATTTATTTTTCATGACAAGAAAGTTACTTGGTCACGTTCATTTAATTATATCAAAGTAAAAACTCATTAAAAAACTACACCAAAATTTTTAACTTCTATAATTTAGGAAGCTAGATAAAACTTAAATAAGAATCCATGTGCTCCTACAATTTAGCAAGATAAATCATGTACTCCTACAATTAAATCCTCATATACGACTAGGAAAGAAGGGTACATAAACCCATCACACCATAACCCTATTAAACAATGTATAAAGCCCTAGTTCCTTTTATGAAAACCCTCAAACTCATGTGATGAACTAGGCTGCTCCTCTTTTTGGTTTTGCTTCCACGCATCCAACAGTACTCCCCTTTAATTCACTATACATTGACCATGTAAAACCCCAAAAATCCTTTACCATTATTGGATTAACTTAAGAATGTGACTTTAATGAGAACACTATGCATGCCCTCTCATTTATGCATAAAAGACCATACATACTTCTTTGAAAACACAGAAACAACACAACTCAGCTACCATCATACTTCATTATCTCACTTTGGTTTTCTTGTTCTCCTGGCTTCGACTCATACATAACACACAAGAAAACCCACACCCTTTGTACCTTCATCATACCCAAAACCCTAACCCTAACTTGCCTATTTTGATTGACAATCAAGCAAGCAGAAGTAGGAGTTTTGGTGTTCAAGTGTACGGCAGAAAGTGAGTATAATTTGTGGTTAAGCTGATGATTTTATGAAGTGGGTTGAGTCATAGGATATTGAAAACAGAAATTAGGTTTTCGTTGGTTTAGACCATTCACTCAGCCGTACATTGTGAGTCCTATATTCGTGTTAATTGCCATTCATTTATATATGCATTCTTGTTGCCTAGATTCATTGTACTTGAGTGACTTATGTATTTTGGTTAACATGAAATCAATTTTTTTGAAAAACTTTGCATACCTTCTGATATTCGAATAGAATATAAGCAATACCTTGGTTTTGGGTGTGATCACCTCGTTTAAATGAGTAATTCATGTTGCTAACGTATCTTAGAATAAGCCCTTGTTATACCAAATATTATGTCGAATGCATAATAGTTGAATTGTGTAAACACAAAATCACAGCTCACTTCTTTTTAGCCCTTACCAACTTGGTGGTTTCGGAAGTAGGATACGGCTGGTAACCATGCCCCATAAATCCAGAAATTTGTTGCGAAATATAGTTGACCTATTACGCTTTATTTAGCAATTGGAATGGTCAAAATGGTTAAGAAACGAGTAAGTTATGGTCCTTTCAAATCCTAGGAAAAACTGAAATGTAAACCCTTTTTATAACTTAGGCAAGATCAATCATTTTTGACACGCTATTTCATGCGTGTAAATATGATTAAGTCGAAACAAGAAGTTGATAGTTGAAGCCTGAGGTACAAGGTTCATTTCGAACCAAGTCTCGCGAGTTTTCGTTTAGTAACGAACTCGCAAACAGGAGCCAAAGTTGGCCAAAATTTCGTGTGCCTGGACATTTCCACGAGCACTTGGTGTGCGAGTGATCACGACTGTCCATCGAGCATACCCACCTTTCGACCTATTTTTGACCCTGTTAACGACCCCGACACACAAAATTTATAAAAGATATATTAAAGCCAGTATGTCCTAGTTTGCTAACGTGTTTTTGTTTCGTCCTAACATTGAGTAACGAAGTCACAATCTGAGCCCAAAACTCTGACCACGCCAACGTCATATGCTGAAATAAACCCTTAGTATTTTTCTAAGTCTGGAAAAACTGTTCTAGCGACACGCCCCCCTTTAGCCCCGGTTTTAACCCGTTAAACGGCTTCGTTGGACAAAACTTGAAAGATGAAAGTTATAGACGGCCTATCCGAGATGTCAAATGTATTTTTATTTTTCATTATCGTTAACTAACGAATTCGTAATTATATTGTAAAACTCCAAGTCGTCAAATATTAAAACTTAATTATATTTACACTTAACTCAATTAGTAAACGTCAACATTTCGTCTAATTAATTGACGCACCTAGAGACTAAACCAATGGCTGATCTAAACTAATGTTTTAGAGTATAGGTGACCTAGTTTCCAAAAAGTCCGATGTCATAAATTGCGTACTTATATTTTGACCACGTTGACCCAATAAAGTTGACCATTTTAACACGAGAAAATTGTTTTTCAAACATCATTATTTTAAATAGAGCTCAAGCACATACTAGGGACGAGATTGCAAGTATTTAGCTGATTATTTTTCCATTTAGTAAATATGTATTATTTTTCCATAGGTTGCGGATAAAGTCTTTTGCATCGTTTTTTGTGCCACTACCTTGCTATTCCGTTATCATTACTTGATGTGAGTTTATAGTCCCCACTCTTATACTTTTTCAATCATTTATCAAATCTCGAGGATGAGATCATGTTTGTTTTACAAAATAGATGCAAGTACATTTTAAATTCAAATATTACGAGTTTGCCTAAGTAGCTATAACCCACTATGCCCTTCATCATGAATTGTCAATTGCATATATGTAGTTGTTAATTGCATTTTGTGAGCTCGAATGTTATGAATAGATCTATTTGGGATTAACATCCTCGTTCAGGTAAGTAGCACTTGTTAGTTTACCGGTTGGCCGGAAACGATAAATGTATACCATTTGAAATCATAGATGTTACGGGTTGAACATCTACATTAGGCACCATCATTCATATGTATTTGATATACATACATTGTTTAGCTTCAGTTTCATGAGCTTAGTGCATTTCGTAATACATTTTTGTGATATTGTATTTGTTACTTTATTACAGGGAAATCTTGCTATCCGTTTCATTAAATTTATAAACCTATAAATTCACCAACTTTATGGTTGACAGTTTAAATATGTTTTCTCAGGTCAATAAGGTGCAAGTCATGGATACATTGGATGGTCGTCTTTTGAAGTCGTATTATCATAAAGATTTACACGCATTACATTTTGAGATATTGTTATGTTGTGAAAACTTTACTTTTACAATGTATCAGTTTTCAAACGACTCTTATAGATGTCGTTCTCATATCTTGTGCTATTGATCTATGAAGTAATACCCCCGGAACATCATATTCCGCTGTGGCCCAATTTGGGGGTGTTATAGTAGGTAACTTAGAGTCAGCTAACATGGTTCTAGCAACCTCAATTAGAGTCCTATTTCTCCTCTTAGCAACACCATTTTGCTGAGGAGTTCAAGCTATACTAAATTCCTTCTTAATGCATTTCTTTTCACAAAATTCACTCATAACTATATTTTTGAACTCTGTTCCATTGTCACATCTGATAATCTTTACTTTCTTATCAACTAGATTTTCTATCTCAGTTATAAAGCTCTTAAGAATGCCACTAGTCTCATCCTTAGATGCTAAAAAGAAAACCCAAGTAAATTTGCTATAATCATCAGTGACAACTAGACAATATTTCCTATTCATTAAGTTGCTCACAAAAGTTGGACCAAACAAGTCCATATGCAACATGAATAAAGGCTGAGTAATAGAGTTCTGAATCTTGGACTTACAAGAGGCTTTGTGTTGCTTTCTTTTAAGACAAGCAACACAAGTTTGGTCATTTTCAAAACATTTTGAAGGTAAACATCTCACAAGATTTTCCTTAACAAGTTTATTACTAGTTTTAAAATTTACATGACCTAGCCTCCTATGCCATGGCATTGATTCATTAAGTGTGGCCTTTGCAACAAGACAAGTTAAACTCTCTTTAGGAACAATATTCTTCATCTCAACAATGTACATATTGTTCTTTCTAGGAAATTTAAATAAAACCTGACTCTCATCAGCTAACTTAAAGTCAAGAGACAGAACAAAACATCAAGTGTCAGTAAAAAGAAAACGGTTCTTTTGTCACACATCTGTGAAACACTAAAAAGGTTAAATTGTAACTCTTTGACAAAGTACACATCCTTAAAATCAAGCTTACCAGTTTTAAGAGTTCTTTTACTAGTAATTTTCCCTCCTTTGGCTCCTCCCACAAAGGTAACACATCCTCCATCAAATTCCTTAAAGTCTGAGAGATAGGACATGTTCCCTATCATGTGCCTTGAGCATCCACTATCAACATAGCCTTGATATTCTTTTTGTGGATGACCTTGTAAATAAAAATAATAAAATTAGTTTCCTTTGGGGACCCAAGCCATCACTGACTTGGATTTGCCTCGTGCACCAACATAATTATGTCTCTTCAAAGTAATTGATGCACTATTAAGTTTGGTAGGTCTCCAAACCCAACATGCTGAGGCCTTAACAGCATTAACCTAATTTTCCCTCACAACATTAACTACTGCTGAATTTGGCCTTGCAGTATTAACTGCTTTTTGTCTAGCAGTATAAAATTTACCCTTAGCAATATTAACTTTTTGGCTAAAATTTTTATTAGTTAATGTTGTTCTTGTTTGATAGGGCCTCTTTACAGTTGATTGTGCTGATTTAGAAAAACGTGACATTGGTCTAGCACTATAAACTATAGTTTTGGGATGAGCAGTAGTAACAGACCTAGCAGTATTAAGTGGTCTTAGGCCAGTTCTCATTAAAATTGGTCTTGGAACCATGTTCCTGTGAGCACTAGGGTGAGCCTTTTTAGCAAAATAATTGTAATTCACCCTTGTATAAATATTCCCAGATACCACCCTTTCCCTTTGATGGTAATTGCAGTGAGCTTGCACATGGTTAAAACTTCCACAGACAAAACAAGATTTATTGTACATCACAAAGTTACTTCCTAGCTGTTGGGACTTCTGATTATTTTAGTTTCTTTGATTTCCCCTAGGAGTTTGTGTCCTGTACATTTCAGCATACTTAACTGGTTTCCTTACTAGTTTTTCTTATTGTTTAGGTCTAACAAATTCTATCTTAGCAACAATAGGAAAAATAGTTTTCCTCTATAACTTATCATTTGACACTAACTCCTCAACCAATGGGGCATCAGGAGATTCCCTAACCTCATTAGAAATATCTTCACTAACACTCTTACTAGTCTTAGGTCCACATCCTTCAAACTCAGGCTGTTGGAACTCCTTTAGACTAGAGTAGGACAAATCAAGATTTAGGGGTGAAAATAACCCTGTATGTGGAGGTGGAACAACATTATAGCTTACAAACCCCACACCCTTTCTACTTTTATTATTTATCTGACTTCCTATTAATTTGTCTAGACTATTAGAATCATTATCAAAAAATTTAATTTTAAGTTGATTGCTTTCTTTTGCTTGCTTAAGCTTTTCTAACTCACTCTTAAGCATGCTAATTTCTGAGTCTTTATATGAGATATCTCTTTTAAGAATAGCAAGTTGCTCACAAAAAATAACCTCATTCTTTTTGTAAAAGAAAAGTTGCTCTTTTACAGATGTTAACCCTCTTTTATAAGTAGCTAAATTGAACTCAGATTTGTTAAACTCTATTCTTAAATCATCAAGTTGAGTTTTAAGAGTTTCAAATCTTTTTAGACAGGTTTTTAAACAAGTTTTGTCATGATGTACCTCAGAGTCTGAAAAAGCTATAAGAGCCATGTTTGTAGGGACTTCATCATCTGCCATATAGCTTCAGTCAAAACCAGCTCCATCAATAGCCACCATGGCTTTGGAAGAAGTTTCTTCCACATTTACAGTCCTTTTAGAGCTGTCTTGATTCCTGTTCCTGTTATCTTGGTTCCTAGGTCCTCTGCATTCCCTTGCAAAGTATCCCATCTTGTGGAAGTTGAAACACTCCACCTAGACTTGTCATATCCAGCTGTGTCACTCCCATTGATAGTGATCTTTTTACCAGTTTTTTGGAAAAACCTTCTTGTCCTTATGCTCAGCAATGCTAGCTACCACTTCAAATCTATCTCTTCTAAGTTATCTTTATGGATTTGTTGAAGGTCCTCATATACAAGTTGAGACCCGTTTGGTTGACTGGCCAAAAATGCATAAACAGTGGCATCACTTAAGTTAGTAGTACTAACTTGAGTACTAGCAGTGCTAACTTGAGTGTTAGTAGTGCTAACTCCATAAGCAGTGTTAACTTCATTAGTACTGCTAGGGTATGACATAAAATCCGTATTCTAAGAACTTGAGCTTGAGCTTGAGCTTGCAGTTCCTTTAACCTCTTGTTCAACAATCTTGAAATTATTGTAGAGATCATCAAAGCTCATTGTGTCTAGATCAGTTTTATTCCTCCAGACCACAACATGAGTATTCCACTCAGAAGGCAGACTTCTCAAAAATTTCAAATTGAGATCTTCTTGTCAAATATTTTCACTCAAGATAGCCAGCTGACTTACAATCTTCTGAAGCCTGTTAAAAATAGAGTCAAGAGACTATGTGCTTGGAGCACTAAAGTTCTCATACATTTGCTTTAGAAGAGTCTTTTGAGTCTTCTTTATGGCTTCATTACCACTAAATCTTGTTTGTATAGCAGCAAACAAAGTCTTAGCATCCTTGTACTGATTAAATGTCATTAGATATTCATTAGGAAGTGCCATCAGTAACATACTTCTTGCCTTCACATCATTCTTCTTTTGAACCTTTTCTTCAGTAGTTACAGGACCTGGTATTAGTGAAGTTGAGGTACCATCAACATTTATTGTTGTTTGAGCTGCTGGTTCGAATGAGTTTCCATTCTCTATGACATCCCATAGAGTATAGTCTTGTACTTGAAAGTATTACTCAATCCTTAGCCTCCACATATCATATTCACCCTGTTTGAGAATGGGCAACTTTGCAGTAGTAGTGGTTTGAGCAGTTTCTAGATCCATCTCTTCCTTGTGAATAAAGGGTTCTTCTTGTTAGTTTTTTCTAGATCAAAGTTTCAAAACACACGCTCTAATACCACCTGATAGAACAAAAACACGTGATAGTTCTTAGGATCATTTATAGCTTGAGGTTTTTTAGACCTCATCTAGGATCATGATAGACAATAACATGCAGCGGAATAAGAACAAATCAAAGTTATCATAACAAGGTTTTTCTTTATTAACACTCCAAGCCCAATATTATTTGATCAGAATAATACGGTTACATCAATGAACTGTAACAGGATCAAGTTACCTTGACCTCGAGGCTAATACAACTAATTTAGGCGTCTACATTAGAGAACTCACGCCTAAAATACACACACACACACATTTAGGTATTTACATCTTGACACACCTAAACCTACACGCCTGTATCTCTTTATATACTAGAGATATTAAGTTTTATAAAGGATAGGTATTAGGAAACAAGTAAATCTTCCTAAGTTTTATAATAATCTTTGTAATCTTCTATCATTTAAAGAATTCCTCTTTTGTCTTTTAAGTCCTTCATCTTTCATATGTTTTGTCTTATCAACTCAAATATAATTCCTAACAATCTCAATAGCTTTTCAAACTGTAAAGCATTCTTATTTTTTTAATATAGTATTATGCAACTATGATTTTAAACCAAACATATGTAGCCAGCAATGTCAGCATATAAGATGAAAACTTGCTTCTACAAAGATTGAGTATCATCTTAATTAAACCAAGCACTAGTGTATCATCTCAATTAAACCAAGCACTAGGGTTTACTCAAATGTATGTTCTTCGCGACTTTTAAAACCATGCCTCCGAGAAGGGACACGCACTATGTCTACACACTATTTGTCTATGAGATACGAACCAAACACCTTTGATTTTCAATAGGAATCTTCGAGTGCTCTAAGTCATTGACACCGGATTCT
>BQNB010020924.1:0-64885 GCA_026074375.1 Tanacetum coccineum | reverse complement strand
TTCTTTGGTTCTCCGAAAGTTAGGAAGGCATCAAAATAACACCACATGACATCAGTCTATAGTTGCTTTCTAGTGGAGACAAAACGAGAAGGATCTCCGATTACATTTGCTATAGGATGATCCTTGTCCATCTACTAAGTGATTCGAATGGAGTGTGGATTGGTCTCACATTAGATGACGATCCTTGAGAAGTTGAGTCTTTATGAAGAGATTCATGAAGTGGATCATCAAGAAAATTTGGTGTTTTTGGTGATTCTTCAAAACCTTGAGAAATAATTAGAGAATTTTCTTGATCTTGTGTTGATGGGATACTTGTTGATGGAGCATCTTAGTCAATTGATGTAGACACATGTGAATAGGCTAAATCAACAGCTCTTGGTGCATTAGCGGCTGAAACTGGAGAAACAGCAATATTTGGGGGATTAAAGTATTCATCGAACATAGGTTGGAACAAACGATCCTAATCAGTTCTAGGTGGTGTATTACAAGGTTGTTAAATAATAGGGTTTGAAACGAGTCCAAAACTGGATGTTGCAGGAGTCATAGATTTAAGCCCGAGTCCTGAACCGAGTTGTTCAGAAGCCATTTCCTTCAGCTCATCAAAATCTACATGGATGGTTTTAATGATTTTTCGGGTACGTCGGTTGTAGATACGGTAAGCTTTCTTCTTGGGTGCATATCCAATGAAAATACCTATATCAGCTTTAGCTTGAAATTTGCCCAAATTCTCACTATCATTGTTTGGGTAGCAAAGTGCACCAAAGACATGAAGGTAGGATAAATCGGGTTTTCTATCATGTAAGAGCTCATAAGGAGTTTTTCCATGGCGTCGTCGTATAATGGATCGGTTTTGGGTGTAACATGCGGTAGCAATTGCCTCGGCCCATAGAAATAAAGGAGCTTGTGCGAAGATTAACATTGTACGAGCGGCTTCAACAAGCGTACGATTTCGCCTTTCAACAACACCATTTTGTTGTGGAGTTCGCGCAACCGATGTTTCATGAGAGATGCCAACCTGTTCATAGTAGTCTCGCAGGGTTTGATTAACAAACTCAGTTCCATTATCTGTACGAATGTTCCTGACAGTTGCATTCAATCTAACTTGTATCATTTTCAGAAACTTGATTATAAAATCAGGAGCTTCATCCTTTGATGCTAAAAACTTCACCCATGTGAACCGAGAGTAATCATCCACAATGACGAGGATGTACTTTTTCCCATTTACACTTGCAACACGCATAGGCCCACAAAGATCCATGTGCAAAAGATATAGTTTTTCCTGATTGGTGTCTTCAGATTTAGGTTTATGTGATTGTTTCTTGCTTTTGCCCATAGCACATGCCGAACACAGATGATCTTTTTCAAATTTCAATTTGGGAAGACCTCGTACGAGACCATGTTTAGCCAAATGATTAATAGCACCAAAGTTCAAATGTGACAATCGTCGGTGCCATAACCATGATTTGGTTAAATAGCCATTTTAGCTTAACCAAAACTGCCATCTTCTGAGAACCGAAATTACCATTTTCTAGTTAACTGAAGTTGCCACGGTTCTCTATTAGCCGATTTTGCCAACTTGCACCAACCGATTTAGACAAGTTACAATAACCGATTTAGGCAAGTTCCAAGATTAACTGATTTAGGCATTAACGTTTAAAAGTGAACCGATTTTGCCATTCTACTTGGATAACCAATTTTGCCAATTTCATAAGTCTAACCGATTTTGCCAATTTCATTTTTGATCGATTTAGTCATATCCTTAACCAATTTTGACACAATTAATAACCTTAACCTTTTTTGACACACTTAAAAAAATTAGCCGATTTTGACATTTTTCAAAGACAAGAATTTTTTGTTTCGCGGTTTCTTCGTTGATTTGTAAAATTCCACAAAATATTTACTTATTTTCTCGGTTTTATAAAGACTTGTAAAATCCCGTGAACTAGAATTCCATTCTCATAACCACAACAACACTCACTTTACTTAAGATCCTACAAAATCATTTTCACTTCATAACAAACCAATCATTCATCATGACTACTCCAATAACAACATCCACAACAGACAGTCCAATGCATAACAATATCATGGTAGCTGGTTCAAGAAATCGTCCACCAATGCTTGCAACGGGAAGATATGCTCAGTGGCAATCACGTTTCATGAGATATGTTGATACAAAACCAAACGGTGAAGCCTTGAGGAAATGCATCCTACAAGGTCCCGAACATGCTTTCAAATAACTTAATTCCAGGTCAACCAACAACAGATATTCCGCAGCCAGAAGTTCCAGAACCTGATACAGTTCTTAAGAGGCGCGATTCCACGAATATCCAACATCCAGAAAACAAAGCTCATTATGATGCCAGTAACGAAGGAACCAAATTTCCATTTCGTGCTCTTAGTGACTAGAATCGCGAGATAAAAATTCTTACTGCAGCTGATTAATTGCTTGCAGATAGCTTCGCATGAATATATGGTTACACAATGAAAGGTTACAACAAGGTGATTCTCTTAACAAGCAGGATGTCAAGACTAGTTTATTTGGGAGTTTGGCAATTTTACTTCAATAAGTTGGAGAGTCAATTGATTTCATACACTCCCGTTTTACAAAATGATGAATGAAAATGCGGAAAGAAACTATTTTGAATTGCAATATGCAAGTGAATGTTCAGTTTCTTCAACAACTTCAACCAGAATGGTCAAGATTTATGACTATTGTCAAGCAGACTCAAGACTTGGACAAGGAATCATATCACAAGCTCTTTGACATTCTAAAACAGTACCAAAAATAATTTAATGAAATTCGTGCTAAGATAATAACAAAGAATGCAAACCCATTAGCACTTATTGTTGTTTCTCAACAATATCCAGATACTTACTATCAAGTACCAAAATCTCACAAGTCATATGCACCGCCATCAAAATAATCATCTTTCACCAGATCTCATGTTATAGCCAAACCAATCACACCTCCATCTGAGTCAGCTTTTGAAGAATACAGTGATCCAGAGCAAGCTCAAAAAGATAAAAGTATGCAGAAAAACTTGGCACTCATTGCAAAGTACTTTAAAAAGCTATACAAACCTACCAACAATAACCTTAGAATCTCTTCAAACTCCAAAACCAAGAATTGGATACTACTCCCATGAATACGTGACAATGAAAATTAGACTGTCAGTATGGGAATCAGAGACAGTGACTGTTGCTGGGGCTAGGGAGACTATAGGTAAGTCAGTATAAATACACACTTACAGACCGGGAATACAGTCGAATTTATAATTGCAAGGAAGTTTGTTGGTATTTTGCTAAAGCAGTGCAGGAAACCAAAAAGGACAAAAGATTACACTTATCACAAGGAAAAGATGTTGTTGTACAAACAAGCTGAGAAAGGTGTTCCATTACAAGCAGAACAAGCTGATTGGCTAGAGGACAAGATGGAAGAAATGGATGAACAGAACTGAAGCACATTACATTTTCATTGCCAAGAATTTAGGAGGTCTTACTTTGCAGATCAGGAATCTGATGTTTGAGAGCATTTAGAAAATGTATAATACGATGTTGAATATAATGTGTTTGCCAATGAGAGACAACATTATGAGCAACCTGAATCCATTAATGACACACATGTATTGAACAAAGTGGAATTTGCTGAAGTAATGATCCTTGTCCTGAATTACAACTCCAAAAGATATGTGTAGTGAGTAGATGATGAATCGAGGTCATGCGCCAGCGGAGATGCTAAAGGAATGTATGAACGAGATGAACGAGTGAGAGATGCCTTAGGCCACGCGAGAGTAATAGTGCAAACATTAACACACTTAATTTTGTTTGATTGGGAATATAAAAATAAAAGAGATAAAGAATAAAGTTAGAATATAGCGGGGGATGGAATTATTAGGGTGTGGGAAATGAAAGTCTGGTAAAAATGTGGCAATGATACCCACAATGGGCTCCGCGCTTGTATCGCTGCTCGTTTATGTTCCCACTTGATGAGGCTCGGCCCCCGTCCCGCAGGGTGTGATGCTATTGTCAGATCGTGACGGCTCTGGACCATCGCGCTTACGAGAAACGACCCACTCGACCCCCCAATCCCACCCGGTGCTGCAAATACATATGAGCATTAGTATATAGGAATAGCTCTATTGGCCCTCTCTAAACCCTCATCTCACGACTCTGGGAGAGTAGGAACATCCTCTTTACATCCCACATTTATGAAGTTTAACGTGGTGAATCTAGTGTCTTAATTCCAGACCCTCGTCCCTTCCCACTTATGCACATCTTCAATCGGATGCGTAACTTAAAATCTCTCATGCAAAAGAATAGTTTTCATCATCTTAGCCAACCAGCCCATTGCATGATACGTCGAGACTCCTCCAACCGTATCTCCGTCCGACCACCCTCACCCACACATGGACCAACATATCCAAAGAAACACGATTTACAGAGCCAATCTCCCGAAACCTGACGCGCCCCAATACCTTCGATATTCAATTGCAGGTTAAGCATAACAAATCTTCAAGAAATAACATAAACGGCAGCCTACGCCAACGTATCCCCCATACGCCGTCAACCACAGACCCCGTCCACAATACGGCTTATCGCCCTATTTCACAAGAGCCTCACACAAATACGCACAACCTAAACCTCAGTTTTTCCAGTATGAAAGAGGACGCACCAAGTACGATGACAGACAATTTAGAAGCCAAGAAGGTCCTGAAAGTGCCTCAAGTCAATAGGAAAACTCTTGTAATCTCTATACTCCGCTATAAGCGTTCGGTTAGCATAATGTTTAGTTTATATTAATTGTTCGTCTATGATACTGTGTATTGTTACAATGATTATGGGTTAATACCTATAGGTATTAGACATGGTTATGATAATTTAATGTTTGGTTTGTTTATATTGATTGTTTACTATTTCGTTGCATGTTGATTATATTTATCACTTCATATCTGTTTATGTTTCGATTATGTGTTTAATTTGTCATTCAACTAGATCTAGATTGCATGGTGTAGGCTAGAGTCTAGGATAGAACTACATACAACTTATCTATGTGACTCTTGATTAAACAAGTACTACAAATTTATGCCCCTGTTATTTCCTTGGTTAAGTAAATAAGTATACTAAGTGGTGACTTAGGATTACACATAATGTTCTATTTTCCTTGGGTAAGTGCTCAGACCGTGGACTACCATCATATAGATAAAAATTAGACATAAGTGGGTAAAGCCTCGATGAGCTAGGTTTTGATATTCACCAATGTTGTCTCCTAGATAGACTATAATCAACGGTGTAAGTTTTATGCGGGTTTGTTAATTGTGACAAGGTTAACTGAAAAACAAACCTAGAGTTTAGGGAGAAGACCCACCTAAGCTTAAGAATGATATAACACCAACAAATTAATACAATCATTGCACTCATAAACAATTCCTACATTTTATTAGATTAAACCGGCTAATACGTTTTCCTTACATTACTGATTGACCGCTTCTTTATCGTTTTGTATTATCTACTTTGTAGTGTGTTTCAGTGTCGTCATTAGCTTGAGAACTTAAAACCAAAACTCGTAGCCAGTCTCCCACAGCTGAAAACCCCTGTTTTCGTTATTTAGGTTTAGATAGAATTAATTATTGAACGCGTAACCTAGATAACTAAAAGATTTATAACTCTTTTAATATTAACCTCACTTTAGTGACGACACACTAGGTCCTACCAACGAAACTTCTAATTGATCAGGTACTTCTGCCCCATTAGTGTAAGTTTATAAGTTAAAGTTCCACAAAATAATAATAGTAAAAACTTG
The DNA here is from genome assembly GCA_026074375.1 of Tanacetum coccineum. Classification (NCBI taxonomy): domain Eukaryota; kingdom Viridiplantae; phylum Streptophyta; class Magnoliopsida; order Asterales; family Asteraceae; genus Tanacetum; species Tanacetum coccineum. The sequence goes on along the minus strand of BQNB010020924.1, from coordinate 59,082 downwards.
ATAAATGAAATTTACCTATACCTAACGACAAACTCAAGTTTTGGCGCCGCTATCCAAGAGAGTGAAATGGTTTACTACTTTGAATATTAGTATTTTATATTATATTTAGTTTTTCAGTTTGGTTACTTATTAATTATTCCTGTATATTATTTACACACAATTATGTGTTTTATATTTTTTGTGTTTTAGTGTGTTATTCGCATCTGTATTCAATGTTGCGCAAATTGTCTGTTTGCCTTGTTTTTTTCTGACATTGTTTTTACCAGCTGTTTTTCTTCTTCTAAAGTCAAATACCCGATACGGGCGTATTCATATCTTTATCTGATACACGCATATTCCACTTTACAAAATCCAATACAGCATTTCGACATCTAACATTCAATACACGGTCGTATTCAGTTTCACTGCGAATATGGCGTAATACGATTGTCATGACAAAAGCAGCAGCAACTTACTATTCATTTATTTTCTATAAATTTTTTATCTATCTTTTGAAACATCCATTTCTATCCTGTGTTCCTCTAGTAATTTTTTTTACAAGAAAGATGACACCCAGATATGACTATGACAGAATATCATTCATTAATGAAACGAGAAAGACTCTTATAAACGATCATGTAATATAACTGGGAAACTGCAAACTAATGGTTAAGATCACTATTTTAAGACAATGACTACTTACAATTTATTTGAAAACAAATTCCCAGCATATCTGTTATGGATATGCATTAAGTCTCTCAGCATGGATCAACGAATTTAAATTGGAAAAAATAAAACATCATTGTCCGAGATACAAATGATGGAAAAAATACAATGTATAGAATCGAAAATGTCCTTGGGTACATTGATAAAGATCTTATTTCTTATGATTAGTTTTTTTCCATCCGAAAAAGTCAAAATTGGATAAGGACGCATGATGAAGGTAAAAAAGAGTATCAAGCCATCACTCAGAGGATATTATTTGTTGAACTATTATGATAATGGTAATAAATATTCGATGTTGATACCTATGAAATATGCATCAAATACGCTTTGTGGGGAAATAATACAAGGATACTTGATTGTGGCAAATATGGACACGATCAGGCGTCTGCAAGTGTGGGAAGCGGAGGGGAAGGGTTGCACGGGCGTGTGAAAGGCTGGAGTAAGAGCCAGTCTTGGGAGAAACAAGTGGACCCACAATAAATAGTGTCGACAACGATGCGGGCGGTAACTTACGTAGAGACTACGGCTGCGAGGTGACTGGTGGTGTGTACCTGGCGGACATCTACGGACGTCGCGATCGTGATTCACTGATTAACGGCGATGTTATTGCCAGGAGATGAGTATATGTGCAACACACATTCAGACTGCATCATAGGACATTGTAGTCTAAACACACACATAGTAAATAGTCTTTTTTGTACCGATGCGTGACACTCAAGAACACGCGAACACGTGCAATACTCTTAGCTCTTCTCATCTCTTCTTATTTCATAGTAAGAAGTGACTATTCCTCTGCGAGCACAGTCACGTCTCGCTCGAACATACTCTCTAGGCTTTTGCACATTAACAGGTGATCCGTGGGTGGTGGACCCACGATGTAAGGGTGAGTATACAAAGGTTTAACATGTTACCGACTATTCTCTGCCTTGGCGAGAAAGCTTTGACAGAGAGGGAGAACGTGGGTTTTGACTTGACCAAGTCTGACCTTTGCCTTAGTTTCATCGAAGACCTTACCATGAAGGGTGTGGGTCTTCGCGTGGCGGATTCTCATACTGGTAACCATCGGCGAAAAAAAGATGTTTACCGCCACTAGAGAACTATTTAAAGGTTTCAAGGTATAATTGGGAGTAGATCCCCTTCGGGCTCGAAGGGGAGGCCTTCGAGCCGGAGGGGAGGGTACGTCATTAAGACCCTCAGTCGAATGTAATGTATACATCTATGGATTCATTGCTTTCAACTTCATAACAAATGTATCGAAGTTTCAACGTTGAATGTCCGGATATGACTGCGCAATGTCTTGTGCGCATTAAATGTAATCCCTCTTGATAGGGATTAGCGTTGCTAAATCATTAAGAATAATGAACAGTCTCCTGCATAAATGTAAGACATCCCCATCTCTGAATAAACATTACTAAAATACAAAATTACTACAGAATATCCTAGCAGCACACACAGTGTAACGGAACATAATTCACCCCTTCCGTATATAAGAAATCTGCTGTTAATCTCCATTTTCACTCTTAATTACCATCACTCACATGACAACACATTGCTAAAGAAGTCATGAAAGAACACCTACCCCCCATGGTCCACTAACTAGATCACAGTAGTTAAAAGATTCTTCTACCAAACACAGGTAATCATCTTTCTCTTCCTATATTCTTTTTCCATGGACGCCAAGTTTTTAGCAATTGCTTCTCAAACAATACACCTTTACCAAAGATGAATATCCTAATTGGCTACCAACCAATACAATCCTAGGATGTCAGAGTTCTTCTTCAAAAAAAGACAACCCAAACTATATTTGATGCTCTGCTAGGTTTCGTCGGGTTATATACCCATCATTTCACCATTTCTAATCTTAGGGTTCCCATCCCCAAGTTCATATGTGAGGTGCTAAATTATTTTAAAGTACACATCTCTCGTTTCAATCCTTTCGGGATGATACAGCTCACAACCTTTGCCATAATGTGACAAGCGCCTAACGGGGGCGAGCCCCAAGCGTTGAACATTCTCTAAGAATTCTTGAATCTGTTCCACAGGTAAACGTGGTTAACTCCTCTACAAATAGGGTAGGTTATCGTATAACCCAAAGCTTAACCTAACCGATAACCCATCTGAGGGTTGAAAAAAGGCAGCTTTTCTTATCGTAAACAAGATATTTCCTTCCAATTACTCTTGAGTCTTCCACTTGGAGGATAACAACTTGATAATGAAGATGTCCTTTACAAGAGGTGCTCCCACATATGCTCGAGATGATCCATTGTAACTCCAGATAGCTACCTACCCATTAACGCCCCGGACACCTTTCTGACCCCATCCTTATATCTTGCAGGTTAAAAACCTCATGAACAACATAGCCCAAAAAACCCTATATTCTATATGCGCGAAGGGGTATTGATTCTCTCTTGTTTTTTATGCTTACTATTGAGCGTTCGAATGATATCAATGTACTTTTAAACGATTTATTGCAGAGATACGGATTTCAGAATCATTATGATGGAAAGGGGATTGAAGGTGAGTTTCACTTATACCAGTAAGGGCGGTGTATGGTGATGAAAGGGCTCTTTATTCTCCTAGTTTACGAACAATTGAGCTCTGGCGCTGATTTAGATCGATTGACTACTGTCCAAGGCCTTCAGAATTTTTTATTGTTTATTTGGAAGAGATATAGGGTTCATTCTAACGAATGCGCAATCAACCAAAAAGATGAAGTTACTTTGATTAGACCGGCTAATATGCCACTGTTGAGTAAAAACTCAAATTTGAAGAGTAGCGCCTCTTGAAAGCGCTCTCTGGAAGAGAGATGCAGTCTGCCCGAATCTTCTGAGAGAGAACACTCGACAAAAGGTTCAAAAGGTGGCCAAGTGCCCCCAGGGCGACAAAGGTGCCGGTGATTATGCTTGTCTGAACCTCTGTGACATCATAGTGACCCTGACAGAAAAATATATATATATAAGGGGGGGGTTGGGGGGGGGGGGGTTTCATTCATCGGTAATTTCCTTGCTTCATATGCTCTCTGTATCTAACATTGTACGGTTTTAAAACATTGTATTCTCATTCTTCTAACAGATTTTCCATCTGCCATAAGAGCCTACTCTCTGACTCTGCGGAAATTTCCATTTTGTTGGTACCCATGTACTCCTCCTATCGTCGTAGAGGAAAAGGCATCCAAAGGAAATAAGCTTATAACAAACCTCTGTGACACATCCTGACAGTAGCTTATAATCCGACATAGCTATGCTTGACAAACATCTACATGTAGTAAGGGACCGTATGCTTATTTTAATTCTACCGAAAGCTAGAGCTTCTTATGTCAGGCAATCCGGAAACGGAGGTTGAGAAATGACAATAGCATATGCTTAAACTGAGGAGTGTGATTGCAATGAAGTCACTACGGGATTATAGGACAAGATATCCTCTTGTATTTGAGACAATAAAGCGCTCTAAGTATGAAACATAGTAGGGGGCAAGTTGCCCAGCTTCACGGTGAGTATATGCAGACTGTTCTTGAAGAGAAGAAAATGGGTCACGAAGCAGAACAGACCCTGTCCTATACCTCCGATAAAACTGAGTGGCCTCAGACAATCAAGGGCTAGAGTCTGAACAGGAAGACTTAAGAGCTTTGGAGGAGTCGAAACCCAATTTGTCGCAAGAGATTGATGCGGGTGCGGCAGATACGGCTGATAGTGGTGTCCAAAGTTATTCCTCATAGTGGCTACGAAACTATCCGTATGATTTAGATGGATAATAGGGTCTTCTAGTATGCCCGACTTGCCAAGGCAGTCTATAATTTATCGAGGCAGGTCTGTACAACTTTCGACAGGTAGCTTATTTAAAATAGCCTTTTGACTTGTGCAAAGATAGCATGGCTATCATTCTACTCCTCTAAGATGCAATTTGCATAAAAGCCAGTGATGTCTAAGCCATTCGCCTCTTACCATTCATACCCGAAGCCACACCAGGGCTGATTCCGTAATGCCTCCCTAGAGGAGTTGCTTCTGGAAGAAGCCAAATGCCTCCGTAACGAATCCTGCCCGTTAATCTCTAAGCCTCGTCTTTGAGAGCTCAGTTAGTGAAGGTCGCCATGTAGCGTTATTTTGACTATCCGGGGTTGTATGTACCCGTACTTTTATACTTTATGTTCTAGTAGATCGGCCTTAAACAATATTTTCTGTGCTGATCGTCGAGTAGTTTATGTACGCCATCATATAAACAATTGTTTCAACCCATTGGTTTGGCTTGGATATTGTCCCTTTCGGGACTTTTTAAATGATATGGTGTCTTTGTTTTGTGTAGTCCCCACATTTTGCTACTAAGCGTTCTGTATACTGTAGTTTTATTTTCTCGTGTATTGTTTATTGGGGAACAGTGGGGACCTTAGTCTGACCCCTTATATATCTTTTTTAGATAATGTTTTTGCGCTTTATTAAGCAGAGGCTCATGTGTTGCCTTATAATGTTCACCAAGGTTTGCAAGCAATCCTTCGCGTGTAACAGAGGGTTGCGACCCACTCCGTTTTAGCCCAGAAGGTTTTGAACAAAGACCTTTAGGAAGTTAACGTGGATTTTATGGATGTTGAATAACAATAAGGCTCAAGTGTGGCCTTATAACATCCTTTCGAACGTTGAAACTTTTAAGTACTTGGTTAAAATACACAGTACAAGCTCAAGATTGAGCACCTTACGACATCTTTAGTTTGTAGAATAACACACAAAAGATTTCATTAAGGAATCTATTCTTTACAATTTATAGTGTAGTAAAGAATTACAATCATCTCATGTATAAACACTAATTTGCTACGTCGCTTAAGTAAAATTCCCTTAGAAAACAGAAATAGTCGAAAACAATGACTTAACTAGAAAACAATAACATACAAGTTTTTACATTAAAACATATGACAGGTTCGAAACCGTTTTCCATGTTCGATCAACGGAGAGAGCCAGACCTAGTGTATTCTAGCTTCTGTAGGCATTGTCTCCTGTAGAACTTTCTTTAACTACCTAAGGCCCATCCCATGTTTGGCCTCAATTTTCCATAGAGCTCTGCTTTTCTTGCGCACTGTTAAGTCGAATAACGCACATATCTGGCTTAAATGTAGATTCAGACCACTTTATTGAGTAGACCCTCCAACTGTGCTTGTAATAAGCAGACCTTTTCTAATGGAAGCTATCTCCCTTCGCTCTTCAAGAATATCAAGGTCTTCTCTACGCCTCTTCTCGTTCTGTCTAACTTCGAATTCCTTGATTCTATATTTGTTTTCCACACTTATTACTATAGAGCAAGAATGACTTTTCGAGCCAAAGTACTAGACTAAAGGAAGTTTCGCCATTGCTGATTCGGGTGTCATGTGTGCCCATAATACTTGTGGTAACTCATCCACACCCATACTTGGAGGTCATTCCACTCTTTACTCCACGCCCTTAGATAATATCACGGTTAGTGCACTTCGACTCTGACCAATTTCTTGGGGATGGTAAAACGAAGTAAACATTAGAAGTATAACCAAGTCTTGGCAAAGACTGGGAATATTCCATTCATTGAAACTTGCATCTCGAACATTATATGAGATGATTATTTGAGGGATTCCAAATCTGCACACAATATGTTCCCAAATAAATTTATCCATATGCTTCCCCGTTGTGGATACTAGGGGTTTTGCTTTGACCCACTTTATGAAGTAGTCGATGGCTACGACAAGGAATCTTGCACCGTACCTAGGCATCAGTAAGTGGTCCCACAATGATCAATTTCCTCCAGAGAAAGAACAGGCCATGTTGAAGTTATAGAGTCACTCTCTAGTTTTGGCTTCCTTGGTAAGGATAGTACAGACATTTGGCACTGCTTCGCATATTTGAATTAGCGCCTTCGCGTCATTATGCATCAAATGCCAGTAGTACTCTAGCTTCATAATCTTAGACACCACTTATCGTGATCCTGCATGCATTCCACAGGATCCTTGATGTATCTCTTGGATGAGACTCTTGGCTTGTACAGGTCCTACACATCGCAACCATGGTTCAGAGAAGTTATGAATTGGCTGGTACTAGTTTAACGTTCTACCATTTCTGTAATTCGGGGCCATTGAATTCCTAGGCTTACTTTGCCTTTTGTGGATCTCTGGGAAGTGTTCTAAATAGTAGGTACTCTCGTATTGATAACATATAGTTTTTACCTTCTTCTTTTATGATGTCAACTACTTCTTTTTATACAACTGACTTTTTGTGCAGGACCTCCACCATAAACTAACGTCCTTTGGCTAGTCGCGAGAAGTCATCGACAGCCAGTTTGCTACAAGAGCAACCACTTTTTTGTTCTGATCTCATCGGACATGCTCTATGGAATAGCTGCTGAAGCTTTTTAGTATTTCCGTCATTTTCTCTAAGTATTTCTTTATCACTGGTTGTTGTGCTTCGAAGAGTCCTTTGACTTGGTTAGCCACCAACTCGGAGTCTACGAAGATTTTTAGATCTTAAACCTTCATGCCTGCTGTGATTCGTAGGGAACAAACTAACAGTACTTCATACTCTGCCTTGTTGTTAGTGGTGTCGAATATTCGAATCAAAGCATAAGTATACCTTTTCCTTCAGGAGACTCAGACTAGGCATCAAACCTGCGTCAAAACCGTAAGAGAGCTTGATGCTTTAACCGTGTAATAGTTATCTACATTGTTTTTTGTGTTCCGCTCTTTGTCGTGTTTGTTCCTTGGCTTCCTTTTTGTTGATTTTAGCTAAGGGTGTCTTGGCTAGGAAATCTGCTAGTATCTAGCCTTTGACAGAGTTGCGTCCTCTAAATTCGATATCATGCTCTCCTAGTTTGATTGCCCATTTAGCTATATGTCCTAACTTTTTGGGCCTTGCAAGAATTTGCTTTATGGGCTTATCAGTCAGTATCTGAATGGGGTGAGCTTGAGAATATCTTTGAAGTCTTCTTGCGCGTAATATGAGGTGGGGGCCCCCCCCCCTTTATTTTAGATTTTAATATGATAGTTTTCCAGCTTTCGGTAGTCAGTTCTGCCCCTTGTGGCTCGGACTCATGAAGTAAATTAGGAACTATTGGCCTTTTTCCTCTTTCCGCTAGTAAGAACAGTCCCTTATACTTCCTCTAAAGCTGTGAGGTACGAGAGCGCTAATGTGCTTTTGCTTTGATTGAGGCCTGTATATGTTGTAATGTCTCTAAGAACTTTCCTTCATTTTGTTAGAAGCCTCCCCACTGGCATTCGCTGATCTAACAGCTGAACCTACCTTCTTATTATTTCAATTCTTCAGTATTTTCTAGAAGGGGAGGGCCTTGTCTGCTCCTTTTAAAAGAAATTGGCTTAGGGCTGCCAATTTTTTGTTAAGTCTTTGTATCTCTTTAACCATTTTTGGTGGCTTTAGGTCAGAGATTGCCCTTTAACCGGGTTTCGGAGATGGGTTTGCTTTAAACTTCCTTGTTTTAGTAGATGAATGCCTCCCAAAACTTGTCCTTACCTCAACGCAAAAGAGCATTTTCTTAGATTGAGTTTCCTATTAATTGCTCGAAGTTTATCAAAGGTTTCTTGAATGTCGACTAGCATGTCTTCTTTGGAGTCACTTTTTATTACCATTCACGACGTATAAAACTCAAAGATATAGCAACCTTTGGGGCAGCTTTGGTTTATGATCAAGCGTGATCTCTGTCAATCGCATAGATCCATTTTTCCTGTCATCCTTCTTTAGCAAGACAGGATTTTGATACCCCACAATTGTACATTTGACTTCATCGTAGACTATTGAGTGTTGCGTTAAGTTCTTCTACTTCTTTCACCACAGATTGCTTCGATTCCGTTATGATGTCTAAAGACCGGCTCTTTTCTTTTGCTTAACTAGTCTAAATGTGCTTAAATTCATTTAGCACACATGATGTTCTATATTGGAAGAGGGCTTCCTCCTAACCGATAATGGTTCTTAGAATTATCGTCATGTCATCGTAAAGTCCACACCAAAGAGAACATCAGCGTTTGAGCTTTAAGATCCCACAACTTCTACTTAAAACTATTGCATCTGTTTGTTCCTAATGACGATTGTTTAATTCCGGTATACTTGTCCACTGCCAACAACCCTGTGTTCAGCGTCCACATAGTTAAGATTACCCTTCGTAACCTCCTAAGACGGCTCTTTCATTTCAGTTCTTCTGTCCTTACTCTATCTTGTTTAAGGTTCATACTTGAAAATACATTGGCCTACTCTCTCTGAGGAGTATGACCTTTTACGGCTCTGTGAATTGTGGATACTAGATACCCTTCCTCTGCCATGGCAGTTTTTTTTCTTCCGAGTAGACAGGTTATGTGGAGACGTTTAGCCCTTTGAACAATGACAAAGTGAGGACCCTCCGTATTCTTGCGAAAGGACTACTCCGCCTATTATGATTCCAGGGGTACCATCACCGAGTGGCCAAGAATATCTCTCGAGAAGCCGTACGATGGAACTTTCGAGTCAACTCTTTTGAATCTTGAAACTAGAGGGTTTCAAATTAGGAAAATACTCATAAGTATAACGTCGCATGAGCTGACTTGCTATCTATGTATTGCCCGGTGTGAAACTTTCATTCTAAGACAACTAGACTTTTATGATAACCGCTCGGAGGAATTCGTTAATGCCTGAGAATACATGGGGAATGTATTCACCCAATTCCTACGACGGACTTTTCCTTCGACCTTCTTTTTTTGAGTGTTCGAGTCTTATCCCAACTTAATCATTATGATATAATTGGGATTTTTGAAATGTAATTATCCACTGTATCCCTTTCATCCTTTCCGCCACTCACCCCAGTTGGCTGTCTGAAACTTGCTCATTCCGCCTTTTCCCTTTTTTATTTCCTTTTACCGAGCTGTGCATAGTTAGTCCTGATATTACACATAAAAGCACATTTCAATACTCTGAATGTTTCAATCTCACCGCATTAATTAGATTCATTCCGTGGTCTTCGTGGAAGTGGCAATATTATGACATGATCGCTGACCACCTCTTTCCTATCTTAAGCGAGTAGTTGTTTCGAAAAAGAAGTTTTTTTCTACTCTCCGTTGCTAAAATTTCACTTGGGCTCACTTGGATAAATTTGGAAGTTAATGCCTGTTGGAAACCCACGGTAATTAGAGAGAATCCTATTCTCTGTTCTCTCCCTTTTATTGTTGTCCCAAGAATAATTTTTTCTTTCTGATATGTCGAGAGCCTTCCTCGGTGATATTTCGGAGTTCCATTCGGGCAAACCTCATTCTTGCTTCTCAAAGTCCAGGTGCTAGAGTCTTCTCATCAATCCTTATAAGTGGTTGTGAGTTTCTTGGAGAGAAACTCCACAAGGCTTCTTGTCTTCAGCCCATGAACAAAGCTAGACAATACGTACTCTTCTTCATTGTATCCCCGCAAAATCTGCAAAGTAATCGTCACTCACATGTACCTAGTAACAAAAGCTCCTGTACTACTCCCCACTCTTTTCTGCTTGATGTCTTATGCACTGCTAAATGATATCTTCGTAACATATCTTCGTGACGAAAAAATCTTGTGACTGGAAACTTTGCTCTTAAATCTTCGTAGTTTGAGACTGCTACTTCACGCCACTTTTGGCCCTTCACCAAGTTCGGTAGATTCATTTGAGAGTCAATAGGTGAACATGGCAGGCTACGGGCATTTGCTAATTCTCTACATACGAATATCAACCTACTTCGGAAAGTGCAAATAGTTGTGGAAGTCTCCTTTTGATCGAGTCATCAGGATCCCACAATGATACAAGGTTACTTTAGCCCTTGTCTGTAGAGGTATCCTCGATCACATGGGACCAAATGGGGTCACGCAACCAGTGGAGTCCATGAAAAGGCCTGTAGGCTCATGATTGGATAGGCGGAGTGTATTTGGTAGGTGAAGGATGCATAGGTTGTGTGTAAAAGGAGGATGAATTATTTGAGGGAGACGACAGAGTACATGAACACCATTGGATGTCAGAATATTATTGCTCATAGGAGCCTGTGGGCATATCCCCCATAGGGATGGTAGGCGGAGGTTCCCCTAAAGGTATGATTCCCACCCTGGGCAGTTAGCGTAAGGATAAATTGGAAAGGTTGTCCCATAGGAGTTACTCCAACTCCCATACTCAGAGAAGTGAGGACTAGGGGTTAACATAAATAGAAATAGGACACACTGGGTGAGGTGTAAATTATTAAGGTATGAAACTGGTTAAGCATAATGTGAGAGATGCGAATGTTTAGAGAGGCAATTCCTTCCTATGCATAATCAGAGAGAGGCTAATAGCTTTTGTGTACGGAGGTTAAAGCGACTGTAAAGATTGACCATTCTCACTTTTCCCTAAGTAAGCTGCTAGGAGCGGGGGGAGATTTACTCCCTGATGCCTGTTGTCCTTTGCTCTTTGTTTCGAATGCATTCCACCTTCGGAATTCCTTTCTATCTACCCTGCCCTTCAATCCCGTTTGCGAGCATCTCCGAACATCGAACCACCCTCTTTCTTGTCACCAAACCCTCGAAGACGTCCATGCCCACGAACTAGGGTAGTTTTTCCCTACACGTGTCGGGTCTAGTTCCATTTCCCTTTCTTCCTTCATCACTCCTCCCTGAAATATTCCAATTCAGTTACGAAGTTCTTCCATTTTGCATCTGCTATTCCCTTTTCGTTCTCCCTTTAGAAAGATGATTCTGAGACGACATGAGTTAGGCGCTCGACCGGTGCGAAGTGAGGGTGGTGGCTCTGAAGCGCGTGAGTGGGGGGGGGAGGTGATCTATGATATGTGTGATGGGGCCGGATCGGGGTAGGCGGTCAGGTGTGGAAGGTGTGGTTGGCTTGCATCATCTCAGTCTTAACAGTGCTGTACACACTATACTTATGGCGTATAGTTTCAGATGATTTCTCTATGTGGCTTAGGTCAGAGACGTCACATGGTCCTGTATAAGTGATATTGATCGGAGTGGCACGAGCTGTCATGGGTGATCACAAGGGAGTCACACAATCTATTGCGTTAGAACCAGAAGTGAGATAAGGTGAGCCACTACTTCTTGCTGAACCACAATACAATATCACACTACAGATGTCTAGCTGTTGTGTCTCTATATCCCGTCTTGCAGCGCGGGCGTTTGTCGAGTGCGGCGGAAACTTACACATGATATAACTACTAAGATAGGACTTTGATCACGGTTATTGACTGGTTTCGGACAGGGACACTAGATTGTATGCAGTCTCCTAACGAACTAGCTCGCGACTGACGAGCACAACGCACTACTAATTGATGTGAAACGATCGAGACTTCGATGGGGATCGAAGAGTTTGGGGGTGAATGCTAGATTGCCAAGTCTTGAGTAACCTGTGACAACACAAATAGAAACACTATGTTAAGTAAAGCGCAGGGGGTGTCCATGCGAATCACCTATAACATAAGAGTAAGTATGTGCTTTGGGAGTAATAAGAATGTGTAAAATATGTAGGTAAGTGTTCAGAGCGTAAAACAAACCTGAAAACATTGCCATAAAATAATTAAGGTTGATGAAATAGTTGAACAAGGACATTTGCACCAGTAAACCCGGATGAACGTGGGGTGTCCATAATTTAAGTGGTTGATTACAGCGGTTTATGTAACCATAACAGATCTTTGCCTTGGCGGAAAGCTTTGAGCAGCAAGGATTGAAACGATGTTGTGCGCGAGTGACCACAAGTCTGACACCTCATGCCCTAGTTTCCGATTAAAAGACCTTACCAAGCGAAGTGATGGTGTAAGTCTTCGCGTGGCGGATTCTCATACTGGTAACCATCACAAAGATGGTTTTACGCCACTAGAAACTATTCAAAGGTTTATAGGTATAACTGGGAGTAGATCCATTTCGGGCTCGAAGGGGAGGCCTTCGAGCCAGAGGGGAGGATACGTCATCAATACTATTAGAAATTATTTTTTACCGCAACTTCAAACACACACATATCAACAAATTAAGTATTAAAACATTACTCATGACATTTGCGGAAATTTTTAAAGGAGGGTGTGCTAATGAATTTTTAAAATTTATATGTGCCATTTGGCATCCCTTTCGACCCCAAATTGTTTTATATGGATGGATCGAAGCTGAAAGAAGTCAAACTGAAAGACTTTTTTGTAAAAACAAAGTCTTGCCAATGAAGACAACCTTAATGGTGAGCGCGAGTCATCAAATAGTTCTTAGTATAGAGTCTGCTCTTCTAAGCCCTCTTTTCATGTTCACTTCTTGGTAAAATGATACAAAATGTGTGTTTGAAATGTTTGTAAATAAGATGCGTGAATAAATTTCTTTACATGTTTTTAGACATTAACTATGATATACACACAATGGATTATGAACATATCTATGACATTGTTGGAATCGAGGGCGGGGTACGCCCTACCTAGTTTTTTTGGCAGATATGTTTCTGGATCGGAGGGGTAACGCTAACATCCTAATATGATCGATCTATTTGGATACTAGAGTATACGCCCACATCCCACTAATTTGTGTGGAGTGATTTGGACTTCAGGAGAGTACCTTTACCTCATGGCGTGTGTTATTATTGTAGTATCGATAGATACCCTACCTCATACTGTGTGGTATCATTCTGGGTGAGCTTGGACAATGCTTTATAGTGCCAGTGGCTAACTAAAGCCTGCAATGTGTTAACAGTCATTGTGTGATGATTTTAATTGCACTAAAAACACATTTGTGTAATATTCTTGTATGTCCGATATGATTTCTAATAATCGCAGCCAAGGGACAAGTAAATCACATGTGTCAAACCGTTGAATCTTACGCCAACAGTATGTTAACGACATTTAAAAGTAATCAATTTTCAGGTGATCTAAGCGAAAGTTTAAGGATGTTAAGATGCATGGCTAGAGAGACATTAGGAAATGCATTATAGAGTCTTCTTTTCTGGAGTTTTCGTTTCTTATTTTTTTATTTCATTTATTTTGTTTCATGATGACGTTTATCTTGGATTTATTTTCTTATGTCTATGTATTGTGGTGGCGATAATAGTTGATCCCATTAAGAATAGATATTGCTTAGCTTGTATAAAGGCTAAGTTGTTATGAATATAATCTAAAAGAACTATGATAGAAACTTTGTTGTGAAAATCACAAAGACTATGTCAGAATCTAGTGCAATGATACTAAAGACGAATTTCCGAATGATACTAAAAGAAGTTCAAGTGAAAAACAGAAATGAATAAGATCATTAAACAGTTTACCAAACATTTCAGCCTACAATATACTGAACACTCTTAATAAGTGTTAGGGTTACAAACCTTGAACGCTAACTGACTGTCTAATTTTTTTTGATATATAACTCCGCTAGACCCAAGAACCCGGATTTATACACCAAGGAGTCCTAGTAGGTTTTACAAACACTCCTACAGTTATCATATCTTCTAATCAAATTAACTTATAAGTATCTTTTACAAAAATATCTCATTCATATCACATAAGCAGTACTAACTTGATCTAACAGTACTAACTTATAACCAGCAGCATTAACTTTATACTAACAGCAGTAACTTTACAACACACAGCAGTAGTGAACACACTTAAGTATATTTTCCTTTGAACTTCTTGAGCAGCAGTAACTTCCACTAGCAGTCTTAACTTTTGCACTAGCAGTATTAATCACTTTGAATATTTTCTTTAGTCTTCACCACCAGTAGAAATCATAACAACAAGCAGTCTAACTTTCAACAGACAACTAAGAAGTCTCTTTTAATCCTAACAATTCCTCCCCTAAACTTGATGTTCATACGTTCTGAACTTCAAGCTAGATAAAAGCTATTATCTTTACTAGGTAGGATGCTTCAGTAAAACATTCCATTCCTGGTACAATAGCCTCCTTAAGCTGTTTCTTAACCAATTTAAGAAGATCATATGCCATTTCACTCTCATAATCAACATGAAGTCTTCACATTATTAACATCTGATGTAGTGTGTAGATTATAAAAGATACATTCTTCTTATACCAATAAATAATATGGTAATAGGTCTGAGCACTGTTACACATGGACCTCCATCATAACGAAAAAGCTTCCAGTTCACACTTTAAAACCAAACATTGTTTTCTTTCCATACTTCATCCTTCAACATGATGTTCAAACATGGTCTTCAAAGTAAGAAGTAAGAAAGTATCCAAGTAATCCACTGGCTTTGTCTTCTTAAATCTAGCTTTGACTATTCTCTAAAGAACTTCTAAATCCTCTCTATTAAATTTCTTAAGCATTTTACTAAAAGTAAGATACATTTGAGTCTTACCATCTACTCTGATAATCTGAAAGAAACTTTTCTTCCCTTCTTGATAGATCTTGTAGTCAATAATTGGAATTTTGATAGACAAGGGTGTAGCATTAATATTCTAATCCTTCTCCATCACTGAACAATCTCTAAAGCAAATGTTCAAGTACTTCTTTCTCTTTATTCGATCATCCATCTTACTTAACCACCTATAAGTAGCGCGAGTCAAGCTGCACACCTCAACACGCATTTTTGGAAAACACAGCTAGCGTCGGTTTTGAGTGTGGTTGATTTCAGTTCAACACCCAAAGACATGGAGCGCATCTTTTGATTAGTATTCTCACACTGCTTGAAGTGGCTTCTTGGTAGACTCTTATTGAAGATCCTCCCATACTCTCTTAGAACTTCCTTCTGATCTAGTCTCACTACCTTCTACTCTATCTTTACTTCCTTTCACCACTTCAGAATCCATAGGTACAAATGAGTCCTACCAATCTCATGAATCATGTCAAACAAGCCTTCAGAACTTCATCAAAGATTTTGTTTCTTCAATCGATTGTGAGTGAATCCAAACCACATAGTTTTTCAAATATAACATACAGATGATTCATATTTTGCGAGTTTTTGCACACATTGGTTTCTTCTGTTATCTTTGCTCTTCTATGCTCTAAGTCTTAACAAAATGCCTTCACACCTTTTATCCATGAGCTTCTACACACCGCTTTGACCTTTCTTCAACTGGTCAACTCTTCCTGCTACTTGTGCCTGTAATTCTTGCAGGCTACCTCATAATCACATCTATCATAGCTTGAAAATTATCCCACTCAGTAATGTTTGCATCTTCTTCTCTTTCTCTTGCTCAGCGCTTTCCTCTTCTTCTAGTTTCAGCTTGCATCTAAAGCTTGCACAATCTTAGAGTGAGCAATTTCCTCATCAAACTTGATCTGGAGTTCCTTTCATTCTCTTAACGGCTTTTCTCTGGTTCAACCATCTTACCCATCCTTGTCTTGAGACTCATGTTGTTGAGCTGGTAACTGTTGGTATTGTAGCAGTCGTCACTAGACTTCGGTGCATAACACTCCTCGTACACGTTTGATTCTTACTTCTCATACCTTCACAAAGCAGTCTTGAGGCGCGCTTCCTCTAGACTTCATCTTTAAAACAGTGTTGTGAGTTGTTTTTGGAGGAGTAATTTGTTCAGCATAAAAACACACACAACTGGCATCATTAAAAAATACAGGGGGGGGAGGTATAGGGTTACCATAAAGTATTTGTGGAAATATATATATTTGGATAGGGAGAGAATTGTTGGATATGATAGAATGAACAAAAATTGATTTAAAATATTATGAAAACATGTGTAAAGACAACACTCATTACGACTATTGCCCTAGTTAACTCACCATAACCCAACGAACATACTACAGGAGCTAAAATATCATAACAGCGTACTCTCACCCCAGGAGTCCCCTCCACCCCCAATAGATACTTCTTCGTCAGATCCTCACATTCAGACAATCGTAGAATACTACTCTCCCTTTGACGAAACTGCCCCCGCACATTATAAAGAAAATAAACCACGCCACTATTCAAACCCACCCTCGTGACGAAATAACACACATGCTAAAAATCAACAATCACATTAACTAAGAACACGCCTACAACACAGGTCACACAACAAAAGCATCCTCACATAGCCAAAAATGAGTAGTAATAAAAGACTCCCCTTACCTTCACGCTAGTCTACCTAACATATCCCTCCTCAAAACATAGGGGACAATCCATCTCGACCACAATTCCTCATCTTGCCATACAAACCGTACATCGACGTTCCCTATCCCCCTCCAAGGTACTAACACCCCACCCTAAAAGAACCCCCCCCACCACTTCTCCAATTCGGACAAATCACCCTACTAAATACTAACCCCTCTCTCCCAACACACCACACCGCAAGACTTCCTCAAAATTACCTGAACTAGTGTAACAAAATAAGTCAAACAATACTCAATCGACCCCCTGCTTCCCTCTAATGAAATGTGGTTAGAAAAGACTATTCCGTGCCACATTCACAAACCAAGACAGAAGCCAAAACACACTGAAGACACCCACCCAATCACCAAACCAAATCCCCAACCCCCAACCACAATCAAACCAGGACGAGAATAATACACAAATACACCCAAACACCCAACAACAGTCAATTAACATACACACCAAACCCACATCACTCCTCACAAGCCCAACACGATTGACATTCCTGCACGTTGAAGATTGCAAATCAATCTTGAAGAAGTCCCTAACTAGAACCCCTCGAGATAGATATTTAGGTGCACCTCATGATAATAAGTACAAAATGGTCAAAGATCGTACAATTAAAAAAGACACACTTGAACGTAAATTAAATGAAACTCTAAGACTATTAGCTCAAAAGAAACATGACATAAAAGAAGGTTGAAAATAAAAGCATATGAAGTTTCTGTTGTCAAATAGAAAAATGATGAGTTAGTCAAACAGAGTCTTTTAATAAAATTAAGTGATTAAGGTATTGTCAAAGAGAAAATAAGGTAATAAAGGATTTGAAACTTAAGGAAGAAAAAGATCTTGACAAATTGATTGCGGTGGAAAAACAACTAAATTTTTTTGAATGAGATTGTTTATAAAGGAAATTAGTCAATTCAAACCATTCATATGTTAGCTCCAAAAGGTTTAACATATAATGGAAGACCAACTTTTGCAAATCCTATGTACCTCAAGAAAGCTTAATTTAAAAAACCACGTGTGTATGAGATTCCATATGACAAATGTGATCTTGCAAACTTATTTGCTCTTGATAGGAAAGAGACATTGACTCTTGAACAAGAGAGTAGATCAGAATTGAATAAAGACATAGTGAAACCATACGACTACACAAAGCAAAACAGTCTTTATGAAATTTTTAAACCACTGTCACAGGAATATCTTGATCAGTTGGCACATGCAAATAAGATTCGAAAGAAAATGTGGAGAAAATATTTTGTTAAAAATAAGCCATACATTGTAAAAAACATAGGTTTTCTACCTACTCAAAAATCGATAAGCAAGAATAGACAAGCTTATAATGTAATGACCAATAACATAAATCATTTCAAATAAATTGTTGATTTAGCTTGAGAAAAACATACGTATGATAAATTTCGTGCACCAACTACTGAAGATATGACCGTGCTTTTGAAAACTTGTTTGATGCCTCTTGCACTAAAGATACAAAATGATAGTTTCAAATTTGTAAATGAACTTAAACAAGAGATGTTTGCAGATTTACAGTACGTTCAATCACTTGAAAAAGAGATTGATGAACTTGAATCAGACAAAGCTGATTTTTCAAATATATATGATCTACTTCTCCAAGAGTGTATTTCAAAAGATGTTGTGTTCTTATTTTCATTCTTTATCTGATTTAGATGCTCATACTGAATTGCAATGTCTGTATCTTCATAAAGTCAAAGAATGTGAATGTCTTGCGGAAAAGCTTTCTAAACAAACTGAAAATGTTACTAAAGAAGTTTATAACGAGCTTTTATGAAGTTTTGCTAAATTAGAAAAACACTCGATTTCTCTTGAACTTGCTTTACAACACTGGCAAGAACAAATTAAAAATGACACAGTTTGCAAAGAAAAAGCGTCAACTGTATTTCTAAAAGAACGTGAACAATATTTTGAAATACAAGATTTTAAAGCTCAATTACGAGACAAGAACATTGCCATAAGTGAGTTAAAGAAACTCATTGAGAAGTGTAAGGAAAATATGTGGAAACTAAGTTTGATAAACCATATGTTGTTCGACAACATAATGCTCTCAGGATTCCAAAACTATCAGTTTTAGGCAAACCAACTCCTTTTTCAGACTCTTTTAAGAGGAAAAGTTTTTCAAAGACAAAGTCGGTTACCAAAAACTAATGTGACAGAGGGTTTATCAAAACCAGTCACTACACAGATTTTTACCTCAAACAACAAGTCAAGCTATAAGAAACATAAATGTGATAAACTTAGAAATGTATCGAATTTAACACTTATGACCAACACAAAACTAGAGCACCACAGTTGCCTCAGACTTCTAAGAATACTAATCCTTGCGTGTCTATCTCTTTATTAAGAGTAATTCATAAAAACTAGGGTTAGCATGCCACAGCTTAGGGAGCACTCAGATGAAAGTATAAAGGTCATGGCACAACCATAGTCAACTTTGAAGTTTAACAAGACAGGTAGAAAGACCACCATAGGAATTTCTAGTATTTCTAATAGAACACAGTCTGTAAACTTGCATGTAATGACAGTTTTAACGTCCAGAACTTCGAATGGTTAATGTGTTTGTGTTTACTTGTGAAAGCATTTGTGTTTTAATTCGGAATCATGATGCTTGTGTTCTAAATTTTTAAATGAAGTGAATGCTAGATCTAATTAAGCCTCAAGAAGTGCATAGTAGACCTTAGAAACCCATAAGAAAAGCGAACCAAATCTTGTTGACAAACACCCCCATAAAGATAAACAATTGCATTCAAATTCACTATCCAGAAATCTAAGAGTTTACTATAAGATGCTTTATTGAGAAAATAAGCACAGGGTATGAAATGAAAAAGGGTAGATCGAAAAACAATCCCATCAGGTTATAAAATGGTGTTCCTAAGACAAAAATGAAATGGGTGTACCTAAAGTAGGAAAAGATGATGTGAACACAAAAGGTATTAGTCCAAATCCATTAATAAATGCATCTAGATTAAAATAAATGTCTTGAAAATCACAATACTTTAGGATCCATTTGTCAAATGTTCCATCGTCCTCTAGTTCTCTGACAGATGGTGCAACTCATCCTATTCAATCTTTACTCTGGATGCACCCAAGCATATGACGTGGATACCTCAAGCTGCTGTGTAATTTCATTAGAAATATATGGGTTATTCATTCATTTTGAAGAGATTCAATTTGCATAACTTCTCGGTTATGGGGATTTGGTTCAAGGAAATTCACGTCCAAGAGGGGTTTATTACATCGAAGGCCTCAATCACAATCTTTCTAAGTTGGTCAATTTTGTGATCGGGTATTTGGAGCGTTGCATTTCCGAAAATTAACTTGTTTTGTTAGAGATCTTTAGGGAAAAAAATTTGCTTACCGGTATCGTGGATCTGATCTCTAAACAATATCTCTTCAAGAACAACGTCGCCAAACTCTAATCTGTTTCATGGCTAAGCTTCTACCAACTCATGCATGGTGGTTATGGATCGAAAAACTTTTTCATCCTTAACTTCGACACCCATTACTTGCTTTTAAAGAAAAATTATTGTCATTGGTTTACAAAAGTTGAAAAATTAGGTCAAGGTTAACTGTTTTGTTTTCATGTGAACTAGGGTAAAGCAAGAGAAGAACATTCAAAGACAAAGATTGTTCCAAGTTCAAAATGAGAATGGTTAAATTTGTTGATATGGCATATGTGATCCAATGCGATTTGAAAGCATCAATGGGAAGAATACATTTTAGGTAATTGTAAATGACTACTTCTCGATACACTGGGACTCACTTTCTAATATACCTAGGACGAGGACACCAGAAGTACTTAAAGACTTCTCAAGATGATTCAATGCAATCTTCAAGCTCAAGGTGATTATTGTTTGAAACTGACAGAGGCACCAAGTTCTTAAACAAACACTTCATGCTTATTTTAAAGAAGAACGCATTGAACATCAAACTTCCACTCCACGCACACATAAACAGAATGGCATTTTCGAAAGACAGAAAAACCGTACTTTTGTTGAGGCTGCTCGAACGATTGCTTTCAGCTTCCAAACATTCCTTTTATTCTTTGGGACTGTAGCTATAACAAACGCATTGTTCACAATCAGATAGATCTATTATCAATCCCTAGACATGAAAAGACACCATATCAATCATCATTGGCATAAAAATCCTTCTCTTAACGCCTTTACATCCCTTTGGTTGCACTTGTTACATAACCCGAGATGGTTGAAAAACTTAACAAGATGGAAGAAAAAGGGGAATTTCGATGCATTTTGGTGGATATTTTACTCAGTCAAAAGGGCATATATAGTCTACATAAGAGAACCAGATTAATAGTTGAAATCTATTTCATATCAACTATGTGAAATCAAGAATTGTCAATGGCATCGGACTACAAAAAACTCTAGCACCGCGCCCCAAGACAAATGACGTTTGTGATAATTACACTGTAGGCCTCGCACCACAATGACAAAAGCGGTCAGATTATGACACTCTGGCCCCGTTGCCCTCAATACAAAAGATTCTAATATATCCCATTTAGAACTTGAAATCTAACGAACACAGGCACTGAACCTTTAAGTTCAAGCTGGTTTAATGTTTCTTCTTCAGCAGTACAAAAATGCTTCATCATTATAAGATTGGAATTTCAATTCAGTCGTTTTGTTCGAAGAATACTTCCACTACAAGAATCAAAGGTGTGTCAAAGTCTTTCCCTCTCTTTGTTATTCTAAAACAAACAAGACATACAACCTTCAGCTAATTTCATAACTGTACAAAGAACTGACACTCTAACTACAAAACTATTACTTGCTGAGGAAAAACAACGGCCGATATTCAAGCAGAAGATGCACAAATTGATGAAAATGAATTTTACAACATCTTCAGGTTACAGCGGTATGTGAAGGAAGCTGGAGCCATTTCTCACTATGTTGATTCATCAAACATGCATACATTCTACCAGCATCATCAATCTGAACACCGGTGGACTAAAGATCACCCGTTAGAACAAGTTCATGGAAATTGATTCCAAGCCAGTACCAAAAACAGACTGTAACTTTGGGAAACAGATCTAAAAATGTGTTTGTTCGCGGCTCACCGTTGAGTACTTTTTGAACTAAAAACATTAGGAGGCAATGGATTGATTCCACATGGGATTGGGACAATGCTAGGATGAGCTTCATCAGTTTGACAGACTACAAGTCTGGGAATCGTCGAACAAAACATTTGGCTATACAGTCATCAAGCTAATATGGGTTATGGATAAGAACAAAAAAACGATGAAGATCAAACTGTAATTCGCAATGAGGCACGAACTTGTTGCTAAGGGATATATGCTCAGGAGGGGCATTGTTTCGAATTATCTTTTACTTTAGCTGCTCACTTGGAAGCAATTGGATATTACATAGGACTTACGCAGCTTCACAATCTTTTCCAATAGCTGTTACCAGATAGATGTGAAATCGCTTTTCTTAATGGTCCACTGATGGAAGACGTTTATGTTGCACAACCAGAAGGGTTTGTTGTTCCTGATTCTTCCAGAAAAGTTTTACCGTCAAAGAAAAGCTTCTATATTGATTTGATAGACAAGCTCCGTGAGGGGGGCCTGGTATGATGAAACTCTTAAATTTCCTGGTGTCCCAAAGGTTTTACTTATAAGGTACTATTGACCTCTACTTACTTACGTTGAGATTGGGGAAAGCACTTTCTACTGTGAATTTACGTATGATGACATAATTTATTGGGCTACAACCTTAAATATTCTGAAAAATTTGAAATACAATGCACATGAGGTTTTAGGGGGGGGGAAAGGAAAAAAATGTCTTAATGGGGAAATGACATTCTTTCTAGGACTTTAGGTATCCACCAATTCCCCCAAGAGGTATCTTTATTAACCAGGCCATTGTCGCTTTAGAAATACTTAAAAACTTGGTATGGCTAATGTGATGCATTGGTTCACCAATGGCTACTAACCCTAAACTGAGCAATCTTGAGTGGATTACCTGTCTGATCTCAAACAAAATTAACGTAGTATGAGCGGGTCACTCATGTATCTGACATCTAGTAGACCTGTCTTTGGGGCTGTTTTGTTTATTAGAGCTCTGAATTGAATTCTGACTCGCACATCTGAATCTGAATCTGAGCGTAAATGTCTGAATCAGGATTGGAATAATTATATTGTGTGGGTTTTTGTATAAATAAATGTGTTGATTGATTATTAATTTTTTACTGTGTCATTGTTTTGATTACATAAACGATGATTTAAACATTTAATTTTAAAAATGAGTCATGGTACTAACACGGATGCACCTAGCAACTTATAAATAAGTTGTGTTAAAAAAAGAATCATTCAAAGATAGTGTGTCGCCTTAATCTCGTTACTTAATCATCATATTTTTGTATGTTATATGCTCATGTGCTTAAACATGTTCGCCATTTCTTTAAAACTGTCACTGTCTGTCAATTAATTTATGATGATAAAATTATGAAAAAAGTCGAATATCTTAGAATATATTTAACATTGTCATGTAACAATTAAAATATTTTTGAAGGAAAAAAATTTCAATTTAATACTCAAAATATGCATGCTACTATTTGATTGAAAAAATTAGTTATATATTATTATTGGTTGAAAGGCTCTTATGTTAAGTTTGAGCATTTTTATCATCATCATATTATCATATTTAATATTTTTTATTTTTAAAAAAATAGCGACATAATTCTCTCTAAACGTATTATTAATACGAAAGGAAAAGACGAGAAAATATATAATATAAAATAAAATAAAAAGGAATCAAAGGAAAAAAATAAAGTAAAAAAGCTAAAAGAAAGAAAGAAAAAAAGAAGTAAAAGTTAAAACACATTAAGAGGTAATAAGACATCCCCTCCCCATCTTGTTGGGTAAGAGGTTTCAGCCTCTGACCGCCTCTGAACGAAAATAAAAAAACAAACGCACTGAATGACCAAAATGTCTGACCGCGTCTGAACGAGACAGATTAAGAGGCTGTTAAGAGGTATTTTTTAAAAAACAAACACCACCTTAGTGAAAGCAGTATGTTACTGTGCACGTTATCAAGCAAAGCCAATAGAAAAGCACCTCAAAGAGGTTTAAAGAATCTTTAAATACTTAAAGGGTTCCCTAAATATGGGACTCTGGTATCCCAAGGATTCTAGCTTTGAACTAACCGCATTTTCAGATGCTGATTATGTCAAATGCATTGATACTCGCAAAAGAACTTATGAAGGAATACAGTTCCTAGGTTATAAGTTAGTCAGCTGGATGTCAAAGAAGCAGGACTACACTACAATGTCATCAGCTTAAGCAGAGTATGTGGCGTTATCTGCAAGTTGTGCTCAAGTAATGTGGATGATGACACAACTTAAGGATTATGGCTTTGATTACAACAAAATATCGTTGTACTGTGACTCTCGGTCAGCCATAGCAATCTCATGCAACCCGTGCAGCACTCCCGTACCAATCACATCCATACTCGATACCACGTTATCAAGGAATAGATTGAACGTGGTATAATTGAATTGTATTTTATCAAAACTGAATACCAATTAGCTGACATGTTTACTAAAGGCTTACCAGAAGATAGGTTTCAGTATCTCGTTAGACGAATTGGTATGAGATTTTTGACTCTAGCAGAACTAGAGGTTTTGGAAAATGAGACTGCTTGATATATTCATCAAACATCGACATTGTAAATATTTTTGAAAAAGCAAAATACAAAAATATAAAACCTATAAAACCATATACAAAAATATAAAATCTCAAAAAGCAAATACAAAATCAGAAAATCAAGAATTCCAAAAAGAATCTTCTCGACATGTCTCTTGGAATCGATAACATTTACGTGCCTATATGTAACTAAAGTTCGAGCAAGAGTTTCAAAAGTTTCAAAACATGTCAGTTCTAATTTTCTTAATGGCTTATGTGCAAATCAGTACATAACCCGGACTTCAAATAAAGGAAAGTTTATCTTCAAAGATAACTTATCCTAACAATGAGAAAATTAATTTTCTCGGTCTTGGGCTGTTCTTACAAGACATTTAAAGTTTTGAGCTTAAGAAAAGGTTAGTGTACGCATAAGTGCGCTTATCCTTAGCATTAGAAGAGAAGTCTTCTAACACATGGTTTTTCAAAACGTTTAACATAATTTTTCAAGAATTTTTTAATGACAATTCAAAATCTTTCAAAATTGTGTGTTCAACACTCCTTCCCTCATAGTGTTTTCAACAACGTTCATTTTATCAAGTGGTTTCATTTTTTATGTAATGAGTCAATTGTTGAGGGGAACCTTTCGAAAAACAAAGTTTTAATGATTTTGGATTCATCATCTCATGACAATTCTTATGTATTCAAAACATTATAAAAATTCTTTATAACAACTCATTAATAATAATGACAACTCAATAGAATGTTTGTTATAAGATGATCGTGTGTCTGAGCAAGTTTTCAAGAATTCTTCAATGACATTCTTAATCTTTCAAAATTGCCTTCTGTGATCAACATTTGTCTCACCCTCTAATTTTATATTCTTTTTACCATCTTGGTATCACTTTTTTTGGTGTCAAACATATGTAAAATTGAGGGGGTAGCAAGAAGAAAATTTTGCACATAAATCATGCTGATAACTTTTTTCTCCCATACGATTTTTCAAGGACAAATGTTTATTCAATTGGTATTTCAAAGTCTATGTGAAATTAGTATTTTAAAATAAAAGGAGAAATGTGATTAAAATTTTTCTTGCTAATAATAAAGTGATCTAAGACTCAAAGTGCTGTTATTACTCTTACCCAATGTGCGAAACACTTTCGATTATCGTTGCACGTGTGAAGGGGGAGTTTTCAAAAGATGAAATCTTAAAGTGCCAATCGTTTGATAATTCTATCAAAACAACTTTGACTTGATTTTGCCAAATGGTACTATGGTTCAATCCAAATACCACAAAACCTTATTAAATTTCACAACGATTCTGAAGTCGTAAGGTGGTTAGGTTAGGTATTAGTCCTATGATCCAACCAGAACCAGAGGGATATACCCAAGGACAATCCATAGTTAGAAATAGTAGTCCTTAGGTATGATTTGGAGAAGAATGAGAAACAAGAATAATGCTGACTAAGACATGAGTTAACACTAGAACAATCACAACAAGGTGTTAGTAATGACGTCTTGGTAAGCATTGAAGGGGTTAAAGAATGAAAAAGAAATGTAAGGATAAAGGGTCTAAAGAAATAATCCCTCCATACAACTTTAGGCAGAAACCAGGTCAATACATATGCTATCAGTCTTCACAAAGATGAATTCTGGTATTGAAGAAAGACATCATGGACCCAGTGATGCACTGACAACCCTTCCCAACCATTCAAGCTTCTCTAAAAAGATATTTATCTCATTTGTCACGGAGATCAACACGACTTCTATTGACTTTCTCACTCCGAGTTAGTTGATATTGAATAGGTGGCAGTATGCTCCAGCCTTCGATCACTAAAACCAAAACACACTAATAGAGTCTAGAGACAAGAGATCAATAAATAAATCTCATTAGGACACATTTCATGACAAACACTTGTTGAACACCATTAAGTTCATAAGTTGTTAATAAGAGTCCTACGCATTATCCTTGTGATTCTGCCAGAACATTCAGAGTGATACTCTTTAGTATTTACAGTGACGAATAGAAATCCTTACATTGTCACCATCAAACAACACTACGGTAGGTGACTTGCGAGATTCTATATGGATCAAGCTTGTGTCATCTGGATATCGATTTTGGTCCAGTAAATGAATTGACGACTCAATTAAAAAGACAATAATTATCAAATTCATTATTATCATGATGTCTGCTTTGAGATGTTTCGGTATTTAGAACAAGCAAATACGGTAAATCTAATGCATCTGCGTTAAAGGATCTAACACTTTGAGCTGAAAACCCTGTCAATGATATTCTTCTAAATTGAATCTACCTGATCACAGGTCGGTCCTCATAGAACTGGAGGTTATCGCAACCACATTCCGACGAATGACAAAGCCATATTCGTCCATATCTGTTGTTTATCACTAACTTTAAAATGCAGGTACAAACGACGGTGTTGTAGCCTTACTCCAGCTGAGTCAGATTCATTATCACATGCTCATACTCAAGCTACAGAGACATACTATAAGCACCAAGATTCAAGAATCAAGAAAGCTCAAGAATTAAATACAAAGACTTCCACAAACTCTGATACTCAAGATCTTCCTAAAGATATCAAGATTATCAAGACAAAGATTGTCAAAGGTGATTGTTAGCAAGCTTTCAAGATGATGCAAAGTATGAGCATGTTGGTCAAGACACAAGATCGCAAGGTGGAAATGAAGATAAAGACAAACAAGGAAAAGATTTAAAGATCTCGGATTTAAAAACAAAGTCAAAAGACAATGACAAAGGCTCAAGATCAAAGATCATAAAGCATGAAGGAACATGCCTAAAACAAGATAAAGACCAAGACCAAGACTCAAAAACTCAACGACAAAGCAATCTCCACAAGTCTAAGGAAGCAAGATTCAAAGAACTCGCTTCGGGGGAGATTGTTTACCTCAAAATATTGAGTTAGAAATGGAAGCTCGGTCATTCAATCAGGAATCCTCGGTCTTTAAGCCCAAGTTATCCCAAGCCCGGCCCATGATCAAAACACCATTCGGCCCAACAAAGGCCTGCTATGGCCGGTCCTTTGGTTAGTATAAATACACTATCTCCATGTGTGGAGAAGGTTGGTTGTCTCATTTGTATTTTCTCCTACACTTTATTTCTATCCAAACACTCTCTTATTTCCTCTCCTAGAACGGGTATTGGGTCTCAGTAGTTAATACTAATATTCATATGTTTCAGGCTTAAGGCCCAAGTATCCCGAGCCCGGCCCATGATGCAAAAATCACCATTTCGGCCCAACAAAGGCATGACTATGGAGCCGGATCCTTTGGTGTAGGTATAAAGAAACACTATCTCCTGTGTTGGAGAAGGTTGGCTATGTCTCATTGAATTCTCCTACACTTTATTTCTATCCAAACACTCTCTTATTTCCTCTCTATTTTCTTCCATCTTCTTCCGACTTTCTTCTTTATCTTCTTTCTATATTTCTTATATTTGATCGCAGGAAAAGTGAAAGTGAATTTACCTAACACGCATGTTATATGTCATAGAAATCCTTAACGTCCTCCTGGAGGCGATCCGCGGCAGTCTACCAGATATATCATAGGGTTGACACTGGCCCACTGAACACTATCAGAGGGATCCGTCACTAGACTAACGCTCCCTTTTTTGTCTTTTAGTTGGAAAGGTTAAATCTGGTGTAGAAGCTTCCATTTTGGGGGGGGGAACCAAATTTGAATTTTTATAATTAAATAAAACATTTCTTTTATTAATAAAAATATTTTGTAAATTTTTATTTTTGTAAAAATGCTTTTGTAGAAATGTAATGGTTAAGAAAAATATTTTCTTGATCACTAATCATGTATAATGATTTGTTTGTACGTAGAAATGGAATTTTACGATTAATAACATGTAAGCATTTATTTTTATTGTAAACGTTTTTACATTTTGTCATCATCAAAACGTAGAGAGGTCGAAAAATATAAATAACATTTTTAGATATTATTTGTATCAACAGAAACATAAAAAAATACGAAACATAAAAAAAATATGAAACATAAAAAAAATACGAAACATTAGAAACGATACGGAAAATAAAAAACATACGACACGGAAAGACAAATTAAGCTTTTGGATATTTTTTCATTATTTCATCTTGTTTCCTTCGGATGTAAGCAGTTTTCTCCGACGACAACGAGAAGGGATCAATCATGAGAAACTCCAACTCTTTACACTCCAGCAACCCTAGTTCTTTCTTTCTCTTCGCCTCATACGCGGCTTCGGCAACCTCACATTTGCGCCTATAATCCTGAGATATAACCCTCATTAAAGACTCCTTATGACTCCCCCCGGTGTTTGACGAGTCCATTGATTTTGCTTTTTCGGGGGTCGAGGTTGGCCGGCGGGACGAGCTCTCGTATCAAGGCTAAATAGCTCGGCGAGATCATCTTCATCAATCAGCTTCGCCGCATCCCATTTGGGGTATGATTTCAAAATATTCCACGCGTGAATATATTGAAACTTTTTATTACCAGAGCGCTCCATATAAGTGTCCTTTGCATTCTCGATATGATCAGCCTCATTTTCTCCGCTTTTACGTGTTAAATGCTTGTAAATAGCGTTAAACTTTTGGCAATCACTGTTAATCCTGCTCCATTTTCCCGTCATCATATTTTTGGTACGAGGAGCACTTTTTGTTCGCTTGTTGAAATCTTCCATAATCTGGTTCCAAAACACATCCTCGGGTTTGGTTATTTTCGATATTGGCAATCTGGGAGTGTTCGATCCAACTCTCGGTTAGCAAGATTTCTTCGTCGCGTGTCCAATGGGTATTCGCTCACTTTTCTTCCACGTCATCATCATCGTCCGCGTCCAAATATAAAATGGGTTGCTTTTTCGATGATTTTTTTCCTTTACGCCTTGCATCACAGGGTTCTTGGGCTTGTGGTACTTTGAATTGTTGATGTGTCGTTGTGCGCAGGTAATATTTATTATCAAGTTTTACTATTTATATTTTGCCGACTTTACCTAAAAACAACACAAACGGGCAGTGTATCCGATCAGTTGTAGGTTCGTTGGTAAGTATGGTGTCGATCACTAAGAGCGAGTGTTAATACTTAAGTCTACCAATATTTTAGTTATCTAAGTTAGTCCTAATTTATTCTATGTTATACCTAAGTTAAACCTAAACTAACGCAAAAGGGGGGTTTACAGCTTGAGAGACTGGCACGAGTTTTGGTAACCTAGACTGAGATTGGGGTGATTAACACACACAAGCTAATATTTAAAAGATAGATAAGCGGACAAGCCTAATGCAAGGAAAACGTATTAACCATACTTAATCTAATAAAACGCAGGTTTTAGTTTATGAGTGCAATGATTGTCTTATCTCGTTGTTGATATATCATTCCTAGATTTAGGCGGTACTTCTTTGTAAAACCTAGATTTTGAAATTCTATCACTATTAACCACATCCGCATAAAGTACTCATGGTTGATTATAATCTATCTTAGAAGACAATAATGGCGATCTTATTGAATCCTAGCTCATCAAGACTTTACTAACTTACTACTTAACGACTCTTTATATACTAGTAGTCCACTGTCCAGATCTTTACCCAAGGAATCAGAAGGTCATTTGTTGATCCTAGGTCACCTGCTAGTCCAACTTGTTCACTAAATCAAAGGCAAAGAGAGGTCAATATTTGTGATCCTATTACTCTAGATATATAAATTGCAGATATGGAGAGTTATCCCTGCATCTAGCTAACACTCTATTTGTATTCCTAGATCTAGTTGAATGATAAGTCGCATACTTAAGCACGTAAACGAGTATAAATTGATAAACATAAAACAACACAATCGAGATAATCATAAACCAAACGTTAAATTATCATAAACATGGCTAATACCTGCCATTGTAACTACTACAGCCATTATAACTATACAAATGTCATAGATGAACGATTTAGGTAAAATAGACAATAATGAACGATACCAAAAATCGAACGCGTATTTAGAGTATAGAAATTAAAAGGGTTTCCTATAGGGCGTTGCAAGATTTTCGTGGCTTCTCTTCTTTTCTAAAAATCGAACCTGGTGGTTAATGCCTTCTTCTCAGTCTTCCGTATAACCTGGTGGTTACGTCATATTGAATTTGGTCAGTCAGTAAGCTCCTATCTCTTGAAGATGAAGAGCTACTTGGACACACTGGAACGCCTAGGCTATGCTATGCCAAATGAACTTGGTGTGAGTCTTATTTTGAATTCTCTCAACAAGGACTATGATCAGTTCGTTCAGAACTATAACATGCATAGCATGGGGAAGAGTATAGTTGAATTGCATGCTATGTTGAAACTCTATGAGAAAGGTATTCCAAAGAAGGCTGAAACTCCCGCTGTGTTTGCAATTACGGAGGGTAAGTCCAGAAGGACCAAGAAGAAACCGCAAAGGGGCAACGGGTAAGGACAGGGAAGAAATAAGCTTGCCTATGCCTCCCAAGCCAAAGTCCACTGCCGCCTAAGATGAGAATAATCCGACGAAGGACTCTGTCTGCCAACAACTAATAGGAGGATGGGTTATTGGAAGAGGAATTGTCCGTCTTACATGTTGAGTTAAAGGAGAGAAAGAATACTCGGATTGCTCAGGTACTTCAGGTATCTTCACTATAGAACTCTATGTTTTTTCTAATATGACTTGGGTATATGATACGGGTTGTGGTACTCATATCTGTAATACTTTGTAGGGTCTTAGAAGAAGCAGGAAGTTGAAACATAGAGCTTTGAGTCTATACGTAGGCAATGGAATGCGTATAGCCGTTGAAGCTATTGGAAGTTATGATTTAGTTCTTCCTAGTGGTTTATTAATTGTATTAGACAACTGTTATTTTGCACATACTATTATTAGGGGTGTTGTTTCAATTTCCCATTTGGTTAACATCGGTTATATTCATACATTTACGAATTATGGTATTTCTGTTTTGAAAGATAATGTGTTATATTTTAATGCAATTTCACATGATGGTATTTATGAAATAGATATGCATAATATTTATCCAAATGTTAGTTCTATGTTTAATGTTAGCAACAAAAGAGCCAAACATGCGTTGGACTCTTCTTATCTATGGCATTATCGTCTTGGTCATATAAACAAGAAATGCATAGACAAGCTTTAGCGTGATGGGATCTTACAACTCACTCATGATGAATCACTTGAGAAATGAGAGTCTTGTATGTTTGGGAAGATGGGGCGCAAGCCTATTTCCACATCAAGTGGAAAGAGCTAAGGACCTAATAGGACTTATACACACTAATGTATGTGGCCCTTTTAGAACTATGTCAAGAGAGGGTGCTAGTTACTTCATTACCTTTACAAATGATTTCAGTTGTTATGGTTATGTTTACCTGATGAAACATAAACATAAGGTATTTGAAACATATAAGGTCTTTCAAAATGAAGTTGAAAATCAACTCGGTAAAAAGATAAAGGCTATTCGATCCGATCGAGGAGGCGCAATACTGAGTCATGTGTTTGTTAATTATCCTAACTTACTTCACCTTATACACCACAACATAACAGGGTGTCTGAGATGAGGAATCGAACTTTACTTGATATGGTTCAATCCATGATGAATCTAACAACTTTGCCAAAATCCTTTTGGGGATATGCTCCCGAGTCTCTTGTTCGCATTCTCAATATGGTTCCAACCAAGAATGTTAAAAGGACGCCTTATGAAATATGGCACAGGAATGCTCCCAAGTTGTCTTACATAAGGGTTTAAGGTTGTGAGTCACTCGTAAAACAAGACGCGCCTAACAAACTTGATCCTATATCCATTAAGTGTATCTTTGTAGGATACCCAAAGGAAAAGATGCGTTACTACTTCTATTATCCACTCGAGAACAAGATTTTTGTTGCTCAAAAAGCTGAGTTCTTTGAGAATAGCCTATGGTACAAGAAGCGAGTGGGAGTCATGGACTTCTCAAATCGAGTGGGAGTGATGAAGGACTTGAATTAATTCAGGAAGAAGATACACAACCTTCTGAAAATACTAGCGAAGTACATAATGAGGTCGCGCCTATTGAGGTCGAGCCCCAAAATGTTGAAGTTCTTATTCGTAGATCTGCAAGGATACCTCAAGCACCAGATAGATACGACTTTTATGTTGATGTTGAGGAATATGAATTAGGGGATCTTAATGAACCACATATGATGTGGTAGTCGTAGGACTTCATGGATTCAAGGTAGTACAATAGGGTTTTGAGGCCCTAAAAACGACCTATAAAGCTGCTAGAATGACTAGGGTTCGTCTTCCTAGGTTTATACAAAGTTACACACTTAAAACCCTAAAAATGGATTTATATTTAAAGATATCGATGCGACGGCGTCGCTTAGAAATCTTGACGCCGTCGCCACGTAGATGATTCTAGATCCTCTTTAAGTTGGCCACGTCCTGACGCCGTTACGAAATTCCTGACGCCGTCAATATATAGATCACGACGGCGTCGCTTTATGCTTGTGACGCCGTCTCCAACCATTGTATGCATAAATCTGCAAGAGATTTGGTGTAGGTCCATAATCTTGTTTGTTTCTTCTCCAAATGAGCCCAAGTCACGTGTATTTCCTTCAAAAGCCATCCAAGTGCTAAAAACTAAAAACAAACGATTAAGCACGTAATCTGGGCATATTTGCATGATTTAGGGGGTTAAATGACCCCAAAATAGTGTATAAAATGACACCTCATCAAATACCCCTACACTTAGGATTTGTTTGTTCTCAAGCAAATGGGCTTTTCTACCTAGACGATAGAAATATTAAGGTCATTTAACCTACTCTTTAAAAGTATTTTACAACACAACCTTCTAGACCTCGTAATTAAAAGCACGGAAAGTATATACTAGCACCTCACATAAGTGTTTGAGATTCTCTCTTTCACTCGGGTGTATAATAAATTATAACATAATGGGGAAATGGAAAATCAACACTCATTACCTGTCATAGCATATAAATTACCATAGGCTTGGTAAAGGATCCAACCTCCACCACTAGGCATAAGCATTATTCATTACTATCTAAGAGGTCTTTTAAAGGGTTATGAGGTATAGGTGTAAGATATCATTAATGGAAACGGAAACGGATGGGATACATTTAGGTGGCGACTTTAGGTGAATTTGGAGTGGAAGGGTTAGCTAATTATTTATAAGAATACACTTTGGTTTGGTTGCTAAGCAAAGACTCGACAAAATATACAAACTCTACAATACTCTACACCAATCTCTTTCTTTTTCTTTTCTTGACTCTAATATAAACATAAACATAAGCAAATGACAGCCCGTACATCTTTTTCTTCACTATTTTTTTATATACATTTTTTCATACACTTTTGCCCTGTCATTGCTTAAATATATAATACATCATGGGGGTTTATAAATACACCCCTACACTTGAACTTTTACATACTCGATTATTTAGAATCTAACTAATGAACCGATTTGAGGTGGATCAAAATAACATGGAGCTTATTGAGCTCTATTGGGGGTAATAAATTACTTCTTCCCTAATTTTTCATAGGATGAATACTACCATGAATCTCAATCGTCCCAAAACAGTATTTACAAGGATAAGGACTTAGCAACCGTGTACTCAAATAATTAACTTGGGTTAAAACAATAATTTACTAAAGGTGAGTACATACAAGGTAGGCTAAGGCGATTTGGGTTTAACAATTGGTTTATGGGTGACAATGCTCTTCATTAATAGTCCGGCTTAACCAGAAAATTATGAGAACCGAGAAAAGGGATAGGCTCGAAGGGTTGTACTAGGGGTATCCTACACTAAAAATGAGTACATGGCAAGGGTGTGGGATAGTTATATAGTCGATGTGACCATAATAACAATTACAGGTTTTAAACATGGGTTAATCCTAGTGCCTCTTATCTAGCAAATCCTAATACTTACTATGCGGTCTCGGGATGCATCACAAAAACAAGTTCTAGAATTTAATATAATACCGGTACACTCATATAATTTAATACCGATACAATGCTCCAGAAAAGGCGACAAAGACCATATGTACACATCCGTAATAACGGAATAGACACATATGACTGCATTCGAACCTTAACTCGAGAAAGCTAAAGGTATAAACTATCTTGGGTATCAATAATGGATATCTGAATTCCTAAAGATCTAAAGGCGAACCTCACATTTTTGGGATGGAATTTTGTTAGTTTTTGTGCTAGTCATACACATTCCTATCCATGAGACGCTATTAATACTTGGTTTTCGTCGGTATGTGTCATAAAAAAATTTAAATTTTGGTCAAAATTACCTTTTTATGCTATGTTTTGATATAGTACCCATCATTTTAAGAAACAAGCAAATGGCAAATAAAGAAATAGTTTCTAAGGCTTATTTCCCGCTACACTTAAGTTGAACATTGTCCTCAATGAGAAGTACCCATAAAAATGAATAAAAGGATATGAAAACAAGGAAGAGAAACTAGTACTCCCCTGATTTGCTCAATAATGGAGAAGAAACATGCGATAACTGGTTAAATCGTCTCCAAGAATTGTCCAACGAAACTTCCTAAGAACTTCCAAGCTTCTTCTCGTCCAATATAACCTGTAATTAAAGACAAAGACAACTACACCAACCATAAAATCGGCGGGATATATATAAATATAATGAGAGTTTAGGGTTTTGACTCTATGAAAATAGTAAAGATAGGATAAAAGTAATGATGTAATCATAGGTTTATGCAAATTTACAAAAGAATTACAAATTTTAAATATTGCACATTTTATTTTTCACAAATACTTGAAAAAATTCAAAATTTTACATTACTGGAGACGCGAAGCCGTCGGGTGTTAATCCCGACGACGTATCCAGGGTCTATAAAAATTTATTCTTCGTTTTTAATAAGAAATTTCCCGCACATAAAATTATTAGTTAAATCTGAAGAAAGCACTGCATAAAAACCTAGAATTAATCGTTACAATCATATGACTCGAAACGGACGCGAATTAATCTAAACAATTTATTTTAAATGTTTGAATTTGGCTCTTAAAAATTAGATATATTCCCCTACACTTATTTTGTTGCAAATACCTTTGATTGCAAATAAGACAAAGTTATAAACAAATAAAGCATGATTACAAAATTCATTCAAACATAATAAAACAAACAATAAAGAATTAAAACACACGACACTCCTAAGTGCGGGAAAAATAAACATTGGGTTGCCTCCCAAGAAGCGCTTTTCTTTATTTATGAGTCTTGTAGCTAGACTCGAAGTCACACGTTCTTACGTGACTTCTCCTTCATCATCCATTCCAGTCACGTACTCGGGTCCAAGCTCTAGGCATTCTTTGTAAAATCCTAATATTTTGCTCATTACGTACTTTACTCCTTTTCTCTAGTCCTCCTCGTTCCTAAGGTAGACCGATTTCGTGTGCTCTTTTTCTAAGTCTAATAATGAATTGTACTGTTCTATCTTTTGGGGCATTTTATAGGCAACTTCATCGGTCCCTTTTGTGAACCTTACTACTCCTTCGAGTGGGTCATGAGTCATGTTGGATATTTCAATGAAGGGTTTTCCTAGCACTACTTGTGAGAGCCTAGGGTCAATGATTGAGCTGATATCTTCAACAATCATGAAGTCCATGACATAAGTGAAATTCCTTACGAAAACATGCATCCCCTTAATCCTTCTCGTGAAATTGCTAACTCCTCTATCCGAATTTTCCCTAGGGTCGAGTTTTCTTCTCATGATCCAATTATACATCATTCGGGTCATGATATTTAGAGGGGAGTTAAGATCGGTGTAGGCTTTCTCCACATGTACATGTCTAATGTTGCATGGTATTTTAAGGTTTGATGGACATCCTTCCATAATGATGGGGTTTCTTAGGAATATCGAGGGGATGGGGCCACACATGAGATATTTGTGATATGCAAGCTCGCTTCGAGTTGGGAATATGTCAAAATATTCCACCTCTAAACCTCCTGCTTTGGGCTCCTCCTTGCGGGAATCGTCATTCTTCTTAACTATCTCAATAAACATCACGTCACCGTCATCCCTTTTGGTGCAAACAAATTCTGTGTAGTATAATTGGGGGGCCAAGCCGAGCGATTCGAAGAATGAGTTGAGTTTTAGGACTTTTTGAGTGATGAATGAAACAGATGGATCGGGTGGTGTGGAGGAGTTGGTATTGATGTCTTCCCGGCTGATCTTTTCTTTCTCCTCATTTTCTTCTGGCTTATTGTCATGGAAGTTGATTTGTTTCTTGGGATGTATCGTGATGGTGTTGATCAAACCATGGATATGGGTTGAGCATTGTGGGTCTTCGGTTGGGTAAGAACGAGCAGACAAAACTGATGTTGTGGAGTTAATGTTCAGTTTTGGGTTTTTAACCGTGTCCCTAGGGAGTGTTCTTGACATTCGATCGGTTATGGCCTTTAATATTGTGTCAATTTTGTTGGTCATCTCGCTTTGTTGTTGTTTGAAATCGGCTTTAAATTTGGACAATCTAGCATCTTGAGATGCCATGAAGATGGATACCAATCCTTCTAGATTTGATTGATTGTTAAAGCTTTGAGGATTGTTGTTAAAAGGACGGTTCGGGACCGAACCGTTGGGTTAGAACCGGTTAGGTGGGTTTGAAAAATTATATAGGGAATTTTGAGGTTGTCTCCACCTAAGGTTTGAGTGACTTTTCCATGACGGATTGTAGGTGTCACTAAGATTGTTTTGCTCGGGCTTAAAAGTGTACTACTTACCTCCCGCTTCGTCGGTACGCGAGGATGCATATTCAACAAAGGCTTGTTCGGGATCTTTCATGCAATACTGAGTGTCGTGGGGACCACTATAGATCCCACATGAGGTAGTGATTTTGTTCACTTGAGTAAGTTGCGTTGGAGCAAGATGAGCTTCCATCAAGCGTTGGAATTGATTCTCGAGTTCGATGAGGCGGTAGTCGGATGTACTCGGGACATCTTGAGGCAAAGTGATTTCCTTGACCGGCTTAGCGAAATCCCTTGGGTCGTTCTAACTTTCGTTGTTATAGAGGGAGAGGTCCTCTAATAATGCCCAGGATTCTTCGGCTTCTAATTTTTATGATTTTTTAAAGTTTTTAATAAAAATAAATGTTTAAAAATACTAACCTAATTATAAAAATTCTAGAAAAAATTCAAAAAATAGATTATACTAATTAGAACCTAGGAAAAATAAACTCGATTACACAGCTTAATGAATAAGCCACGGAATAAGCTAAAACAGCTTATTAAGCTTATGAGGGTAAAATGTGTATAAGAATTAAATGTTGTAAGAGTTTAACGAAAAAGACCCCAGGGCGCAGTGGTAGTAAGTGTGTGGTGTGTGTTATAAAAGGGTAGAGGGTGTTGAGGTCGGGGGTTCGAGCCTTGCTTACCCCTGATTTCCACCTTCCCTTTTTTTGTTTTTTAAAAAACTTATAAAAGCAAAGTTATTAAGCACCTAAATATAAGCAATTTTAATAAAAGGAACGTTTTATGAAAAGCCCTAAATAAGCTGAAAAACAGCTTATAATATGACAAAAACTACTTAACTACTTTTTTTAAAGTTTTTTTCTTAAACTATATAAGCTAGAAGACTAAATAAGCTAAAGTTTATGACAAATTAAGATACTAATAAGCTAATTCTAACCTAAAGAGCTAAATGAACAAGAATAAGCACACAGAATAAGCCATAAGCTAGAAATTCAAAATAAGCACTTTATAAAAAAAACTTAAAACCAAACAGTCCCTTAGACACACTTTGAGCTTAATTTTAAGCTTGTAAGTGGATCCTTAGGCCAAGAAGCTTTTTACCTACTTAAAGCAGAGCTATTAAGCTACTTAGAATTGCAAACCAACTTCATTTTGAAAAACAGATAAGCAAAGAAAAAGCACTATAAAAATACTACAGGCTACTTACTTGGTGTTTTTGGAATTTTAATGAAAAAGTTAATAAGCTAACACTACTGACTTAATAAGCTTAATTCTAATTTAAACTAACATATTAAGCAAACTTAAGAACAAATTAAGCAAAAGTTTAAGAGAAATAAGCTATAAAAACTGAAATAAGCTCTTGACTAAACCTGAGACCCAAACAGTCCCTACATGGATCTTTGAGCTTATTTTTAGATAAGCTCTTGGATCCTTGTGGGGAAATGACTTATTGAAGCTTATTCTACAACTAATAAGCTTCCAATAACAACTTTTGGAACAAGGATTGAAAATCAAATGCTAAATGAAAATGCTGAATGAAAAAGGGTGTGAAGACAGAATGCAATATTTTTGGATTTTTGAAGGTTTTATGAAAAGACAAATAACAACTTTTAAGCTTAAAAACAGATAAGCAAATTAACTTTTTATACTAAATTGAGCCTTAACCTATCTATTTTAACCTAAAATCTATTTGTACTCAAAATTTCAAGAGCTGAAAACATTTTTTACTTATTGAAAATTTAGCTAGAAGTTGGTTGTTTTTAAGATAAAACTGCTGATGCAGTTGGCATGCAAATAGACTAAATCTAAAAACCTTCAAATGCAGACCTATTAAACTTCTTCCTATTCTATTTTAACACTTATCTAAACACAAATTAAGCAATTACAAAAGCTAAAGCTGAATTAAGCTATTAATACAAAAGAAACTTTAACAGATTTGAGCTATATTGATACTAACTAATGAAAACTTAGCTAAAACAAATCTAACTTATAAAAATAGCTTGAACTAAACTAAATTTGGAATCTAAAATAAACACAAAAGACCAAAGAGCTAACAACAGCACTAACCTATGGTTAGTGCTGTTTTCCCAAACACCCCTTTAACTAGACTAAAATCCATATTAGCTTATGAAAATGAATTTAAGAGCTTAAATCCTAAATACCAGATAACAAATAGATTTTAACAACCTTAATAAGCATAAAACTATAAGAAAATAAGCTAGAAACAATAAGCTACAAGTTAAGCTAATATTTTTGATTTTTATAGATTTTTAGGACAAGTTATGAAAAACTAAGATCTATGCTATAAAAGCTAAAAACAGATAAACAAACATTATCAATAAACTCAATGAAACAGTAATAAGCACAAATAAGCTAGAGTTAAGCAGAAATTAAGCAAATGCAACTTATTAAACTAAGATACTTGAATTTAAAGGAAACTTACAAAAGCCTTAGCTAAACAAAGGCAATAGTGCTCAAGAGAGCTTTCAACAGCTCTAGCTTATCACAAGGATAAGCTAGTGAGGTCCCATAAGCTCTTCCATTATAAGCTTATCATCCAAAAGTCCATAATC
This sequence comes from Tanacetum coccineum, assembly GCA_026074375.1. Lineage (NCBI taxonomy): Eukaryota > Viridiplantae > Streptophyta > Magnoliopsida > Asterales > Asteraceae > Tanacetum > Tanacetum coccineum. The sequence continues at coordinate 19,418 of BQNB010020924.1, read as the reverse complement.
CATAAGCATAGGTATTTAAACTGATTTTATTGGTTAATGTAGATTAGAGCTTGTTAATAGCTCAATTTGAGCTTAGAGACTCAAAGAGCTTGTATGAGCTTATTGGAAGCTTATCAAACAGTAACATGAGAGTTTAAGGATTTAAAAACTTGTAAAGTAAAACGGATTAGGTGAAAACAAAAGAAGATTTCATTAACATTAAAACTGATTACAATAAGGTGAAATTAAGAGTACAATAAGCTTGAAAAATTACACTACTTAAGCTTAAATTTTAAAAGCTAAAAATTACAATTTAACTAAAAACTTTTAAAAGCTAAAAACTACAAAAGAGAAGATTGCTCCTTGTGTGTGAGTGAATGCTTGTATTTATAGTGCTGAAAGGATGCTTCTAGGCCCCTGAGTCAGGCATACACTCTCTTGGATCATGTCCCTTCATTCCTTCAATCATTTGATGCTTAACTTGAACCGTTAGATTAGATTGAGGGGCACATGGATTGCCAACGTGGCATCTGTGTGTCAGAGGCCTTTGTGCTTCTTTTAGGCATGATTTAGTACAAATTACTAGATCTTGGTGTGTTTCCTTCATTGTACGCGTGTCATTCTCTTTTGGGAATTGACCAATGGGAGCCTTAGATGATGCATAACTCTGCCAAGGTGGAGGGTTTCACTTGAATTGCGTAGCCATGCCACCAATTTGAATTTACCCTTTGATTGTGACGTTGGGTAAATGGTTGAAGACGGTGAACAGTAACAACTAATTTTCGCGCGTACATTCCTTTTATAAAAGGGGTGTTTGAATTTTTTTTCTTTTTACCCGGGGTTATAATCGTTTAACTTTTGGGCTTATAAAGGGGTTTGGGCCACGGGAAATTTGGGTTTTGTCTTTTGGTGGTTGACTTTGTTTGACCAGGGGTTGACTTTTGTTGACCTTTGATAGCATTCTCCCGGCTCTTGTATTCTCTTTTCCGTTCCCGTGTCTGTGATTGTCCGGTTTTGACCGTTTTCTTGAGATTTTTGCAATATCCGTACCTACACAATCACAAAGACAAAACAAGCAATATTCAAGCATTTAAAGCACAATTTTGTCTTTTATGGGTCATTTTTGATATAAAACGGATATGTGTTTTCACACATATCAGTCATCTCGCTTTATTGTTGTTTGAAATCTAGCTTCTTGAGATGCCATGAAGTTGGATACCAATCCTTCTAGATTCGATTGATTGTTAAATCTTCGAGGATTGTTGTTGAAGGGACGGTTTGGGATCGAATCGTTGGGTTGGAACTGGTTAGGTGGGTTTGAAAAATTAACTTGAGAATTTTGGAGTTGTCTCCGCCTAAGATTTGGGTGACTTTTCCATGACAGATTGTAGGTGTCACAAAGATTGTTTTGCTCGGGCTTAAAGTGTACCACTTACCTCCCTCTTCATCAGTACGCGAGGATGCATATTCAACAAAGGCTTGTTTAGGATCTTCTATGCAATACTGAGTGTCGTAGGGACCACTGCAGATCTCACATGAGGTAGTGATTTTTTTCACTTGAGTAGGTTGTATCGGAGCAAGATGAGCTTCCATCAAGCGTTGGACTTGATTCTCAAGCTCGATGATTTTTGCAACATACTATGCTTTACGTTCCACCCAAGAATAATGAATTTGAAGGCGAGATCATCCCATGTAGCGACTTTCATCTCGGCACATCCCAACCTTGCGGCTAAGTGACCAGGCTTTTGACACCCTACAGAGACTAGTATCGGGACTCACGGACCTTAGGTTTCAAATACTCTCAGGTTTCCCAGATATTCATAGCTTATAAAATAGAATAGTCAAAGTGCAAAAGCATATTTGAATTTAACAAAAAGAAATCTATTTATTAAGTCACACTTAATATTAAACATTTATGCAATTGTAACCCTCGACCTTTTAGAAGGCTGCAACATCGGTTGTGAGCCGGCAAGATGCAACAAACTTTTATCAGTCTCGGATTTTTATTCTTACTATGGGCTTTCTTTAGAAGACTACCACATCGGTTGTGAGCCGGCAAGAGGTAGTAACTTTTATCAACCCACAGCTTCTATTATTATATATATATATTTTTATAATTTTATCATTTTTTTTACTTTATATATAGAAGACTTCTTTTTGAAAAATTCAAGTATAAATTTGAACTAAGACTAAATTTTTTGCTATATATTACATAAAAATTGTTGATTAAAGTTTAATCTCCAAAAAACAGCACGTATATTAATCCGGTTAAGAGCTTATGGGAGAAAAAGCAACAAGTTACATACATGAGCTCTTAAGATTTCCAAATAATCCTTGTTTAGCATCATACTCATACTTAACTCTATCATTTTTTGTTCTTCGCGAATTTTCGCGAATGCTTAGCCTAAAAGTTAAGGAACAAGCTAGAGCTCAACACGCTCGATCGGGTCAAAATTTACTCTTATTCTACCAGCTAAGAAAGTCAAAATTGTGACAAAAACACTTATTTTATTTTTGAAATTTTTTAAAATTTTCATATTTTTGAAAATTTTTGTGGGAAAACAGGGTATGTGAGAACAACGGGTAAAAGTAGGTAAGATCATATCGAAGATATACTACCCCATACTAAAATCAAACATTGTCCTCAATGTTTCCTAGCCTAAGACTTAAAACCCCCATACTAGAACTCAAAAAGTCTAATGCATAACCTAAACATGAAGAAAGTATCACAAAAATCTTTAGCCGTTTATTAAGTGTGCTACAAGATAAATGTTAGACGATAATAATCTTTAGGATATCGGATTTCCCCAAACTAATGGCAAGCAAAGGCTAGGAAGCTCGAGTGGACCGGGACAAAACACCGAACACGAGAGACTTCAGAAAATTTGGGTCAATCCTGCAAACAATCACAAGTACAAACAACAAACACAAAGAACGGAAGAGTACAAGCCTCCTCACAACACATTAGAAACTAGAAAGAAAATAGAAAATGGATAAGCATGGGGTGCCTCCCACGAAGCGCTTTATTTTTGGTAACCGAGTCATATATCTTGACTCGATCCTTGAATTCATTCGTCCTTAGGGAGAGTAAATGGAGAAAAATCCAATCGGCCTTCATCAAATGTTTGGAACAAACATTACCGTCAAATGAAGTTCCATCACCGATGAAGAGGCCAACCGTCCAACTAAGTGGAGATACCGGGGTCATAAATGGTTTCCTCACTTTTGGTGGAGGAAAGTAAGGGAGAAACCTCAGGGTAAGTGAGATATGGAAGGAAAATCCAAGTGACAAATGTGAAGGAATTGTCAACTTCAACATCAATCTCACCTCCCCCCCGGGTCAAAACATTCATCTTTATTAAGCTCATCAACATTGTTTATCACTGGTGCATCGGGCTCAATATTGAAGGTTAAACGTTCATGAGTGGAATCATTGTTAAGCAAGTTGTCAATAATGTCCTCTTCCGAGTCAAAATCACTTTCAATACCTGGTGGTATCGAATCATCTGGTCCAGAAAATATATCGATCTCTTCCCTATTAGAGTCACTATCCTCAATGCAAGTAGTAGATATGGGAAGAGACTCGATGATTGTATGAAAATTTTCCGGTGACTGGGAAGATGAATTACTGCATAGCAACGACATTCGATTGATATAATCCTCGTGCTCTCGAACAATTCCTAGAGGAATTGTGATAAGCTCACCGGTGAACTCATGGTGAAGAGGATCACTCTTGGGAGAAAAAGTTATCAAAGGTTCATTCTCTGGTTCATTCCTAAGTTGTTGTGGTTCATAATCGAAAAACACTTCGGGAGAAAGATTATGGGTAGTATCATCACTAATCAAACTCTCAAGATATAATACGTCTCCTTCTGAGTCATAATAACCTTCAATATACGTAGGAACATTGATAGCTAGAAAAGCATCAATCTCATCATTATCGCCTCCTGGATTGAAACACTCAGCCTCATCATTCGTTTTACATTCCAAATCAAACTCATTCTCTTTGAAAGGTGGATCTTCGATGAATCCCTCGAGAATGGAAGCAACGCTTTTCAAAGGAGTAGACGGATCATCGTGGAGTGGAAACTCAATGTCGTCTCTTGGAGTAAGACTCTCATCTTTGTTAGAATCAGAAAGAGGTGTGACTAGGAAAGTTGACTCATCAAGGTTGGAATCATAAGAATCCTTGCACTCGATATCCTCTAATTCTTCATCAAAAAGAGGGTTTATGTCACTAGAGTTGAAATTGACATCGAATTCAAAAAGAGGGTTAGAGAAAGTCACGAAATCATCACGTGGATCTTTGATGGAAGAGAAATCATCACACGAAGGTAAAACGTTCTTACTATCACTCCTGGATGTATCCTCAGATTCTCTTGGGATTGGGACAATTTCCTCAGTACTAAAAGTACTAAGGTGCTCGTCCCCCATTATGAGAGAATCCTTGGGCTCAATAGACGGTAAGGTGGATGTGATTGCAAAAACCGAAGAAACTTGAGGTGGTTTGTTTGAATGAAAAATGCTCTCCTTGCAAATAACTTTAAAATTCTTCAAACAAGGTGTGATACGAGTTTGGCGTTTAACTGTCGGCTCTGCGAGATTCTTCACTTCCTGCTTTTCTTTTTCATTGTTGACATCTTCCGATGGAGGCAAGCAAACTAGAGCGGGTTCGTCGGTAAACCTTTTAAAACTATCCTTGCATGTGTCATTAACCATTTTAATTGACTCGTTTACATGCTTTTGAGGATGTTTTGACGTGCCATTGACATGAAAAGTTATTTGTTCATTTCCGTCCCTCAAAACAAGCTCTCCTTCGTATACATCAATTAAAGCACGGCTGGTTCTCAAAAAGGATCTCCCAAGTATAAGAGGTACTCTAGGATCGGCTTCGAAATCGACAACAACAAAGTCGGTAGGAAAATGGAAATTCCTAACTTTGACAAAAATATCTTCGGCGACTCCTTTAGGACGAGTAATCGATCGGTCCGCTAACTCTAAAGTCATCCGAGTTGGTGTAAGTTCCGGCAGAGAAAGCTTTTTCCAAATAGAAAGAGGCATAAGATTTATGCTCGCGCCAAGATCGGCCAAGGAAATTACATCCATTCCTGGGAAATTACATGGAATGAGAAACTTGCCGGGATCTCCAAGCTTTTCGGGAAGCTTTTTGAGGAGCATCGCCGAGCAATTCTCGTTCAACGGTATCTTAGCTAACTCAAGCAACTTTTCCTTATTCATGAGCAAACTCTTAATCGTAGGAGCAAATCTTGGCATCAAAAGTAAAGCATCCGCGAAACTAATGTCGAAGCGCAAATCTTGAAAGATTTGGAAGATCTTCTCCATTTGATTCGAAGCTTTGTCACGGGACTTTTGATCATCACGTCGTGAAGGATATGGAATATTTGGCTTAGGTAAACTCTTTGGAATATCGGATTCCGGAATGGGAGTGGTTTTAGGCAAAGTCTTTGGAACATCGGGTTCTGGAATGGAAATGGGGATAACCGGAGGTGGAATTTAAGCGGCACTTCCTTGGAAATTTGTTTGTTCTTTATCCGTTGTCTCCTCGGTTTCTCGTTCTACTACCTTTTTAGGAGAAAGATTAGTAGGAATCGAGGGTCCCTCGTAAGCAACACCATTTCGAGTAGTGATCGCTTTCATCTCACCCTTCGGGTTTGGAATGGTATTACTCGGAAGAGTTCCCGATGTTAAGGCTTGGTTTTGAAACAATCCACAAATCATGTTTTGCAAATTATTTTGAAAAGTGGTTTGTTGATTCATCATGACGGCTTGTTGAGATTTTATCGTGTTTTGAATTTCATTCTTAAGGTCTCCTTTCAACGAATTGATTGATTTGCAATGTTCCTTAACAACTGATCATTTATTCCTCTATGTAACTTGACAAAACCTTTGAAATCTCTTTGTTTAATTTGATTATTAGCCACTTTAAAAGGTTTGGATTGAAATCCTTGGTTTTGAAAATTTGGAGCATGATTATTTATGAGCTTGAAAACCATAATACTATGAAAAATTATTTTCCCCGAAAATTAATCCCATGAACGTTGAATTCTGATTAAACCTATTTTGACCATTGTTTTGCACCGGAGCAAAACCTAGTGGTGCCATTTGATTACAACACAGTTTGGACTGTTTAACTTGAATTGTAAGAAACCACTAGTCGCACAAACACTAGCCTAATTGTTATCGGTAGTCGGACAATTATACCACGAATGGGCACCACCACAAGTAACGCACAATTCCTCAACTGCTTTAACCGGAGCGGGAGTGACAACTTTTTTAGAAACAATCTCGACTAAGGTCGAAAGTTGATCCGCAAGCTTATCAATTCTCTCATCCGTTTTACTAGAAGTAGCATTCATCCTAGAAGCATTTGATCTATTACGTGAATAACGAACTTTTGATTTATTCTCAATTATGTTTAAAGCCTCTCTAGTCGTTTTACTCAAAAGATTTCCACCCGCCGCGGCATTTAAGGAGTCTTGTTCATTCTCGTTTAAACCGTTGTAAAAGGTATCAACTTGAGTTAACTCCGTAAATCCGTGATGAGGGCAAGCTCTAAGCAACTCCTTAAATCGTTCCCATGCTTCACTAAAAGTTTCCTCAAATTTTTGTGTAAATCGAGAAATTTCATTCTTTAAGTGAGTGGTTTTCGAAGGAGGGAAAAATTGGTTAACGAACTTGGTAACGAGATCCTCCCAAGTCAAGATTGAGTTTGGTGGTTCTTTCTCGTACCAAGTTTTAGCGGCTCCCTCGAGCGAATATGGAAACATCATAAGCTTAATCACATCGTTAGGCACATTCCTAAATCGTAAAGTCGAGGTAATCCTTTTGAAACTATTAATATGAGCATGAGGATTCTCATTCTCACGACCGTTAAACGGGTTCGCTTGAACCAATTGAAGCAAATTCGTCTTAATCTCAAAATGATCCGCATTGATTTCTGGTAAAACAATAGCTTCTCCGTACCCTTCCGTGGGTGCCCGGAGTAGCTCTTCCATGGTACGTTCTGCCATTGGTGCAACAATAGTTCGAATCTCGGGTTCGACTATGTTAGAAACTTGTTTTCTCCGACGTCTTGGAATTGTGACGTTTGAATTATTAGGATAATTGGAACGTCTAGTGCGCATGCACTATAAAAAAAATATTTTTGGTTTTTTCAAAAGTTTATTCACAATCTAATTTCAACGGACAACGAGATAGACAACTTGAACCAAATAATTAACTTACTTCACGGTAGCTCTTAAAAATTTTACTTTTTAAGGTGAGCCGTATTTCGTAAGTGACACAAATGGTAAGTTTTTAAATCTTTTATTCGAGTTGGGAACTTATTATGGATAATACCTCAATTGAAGGTATTATTTGTTGGTGTTCTTTTACCAACTTTGTAACTTTTTAAATTCACAAATTAACTAGAAAAATTGAAAGAGCAAATATTTTTGTATTTTTGTTTTTAATCTTCTACTTATACTAAAAAGAAAAGAAAATTATTTTTTACTTTTTATTTTTTTAATTTTTTAAATTTTTGATTTTCTTAAAAGCGTAACTTTCGAAAACGAAAGGTTCTCCAAATCACGATCGACAAACTTCAAATGAGAGAATCTTAATCACAAATCCCCGGCAGCGGCGCCAAAAATTGATGTAGTTTTTTATAAACGTATAATAATATAAAAGTATATGAAGAAATTCCCTAATTACCCTTGAGGACAAAGGTAAAAAGAAAATTCTACACAATTAATATATATATAGGTATATTTACCGGTAGTGATTACCGGGTCGTTAAGTCCCAAAGAATTGTGAAATTGAATCCTCGTTTTCACTTGGACAATGATTTGAATGGGTTCGAAGATTAATTTGATTATCTATATCTACCAATTAAAAACAACAATTAAAATAAACAAATGAAAACAATTAAGCACAAAAACAAATAACGGGCACGAAGAAACCGCGATAAATAAGCAACTAAGGCAAAATTAAATCCTACAAATGCAAATTTAATTTCTAAACCTAAATTAAGATAAAAGAAAATTCTAGAAAAAAGGAATTATATTTTTTTGGCTTTTTAATAATTTTTAATGAATTATAAACTAATTTAATCTATTTAAAATCCTAGAAAATAGTAAATTAATTCCTAAAAATTCTAAAAAAATGATTTTCTAACTTAGAAAAAATCTAAAATATTATAAAAACTCAGAAAACTATTTTTAACTATTTTTTATAATAAAAACCTATTTTATAAAACTAAATTAAAAAGTGAAAAATGGAAATAAAAATCTAAAAAGGGTAAAAATTATTTTAATGCTTATTATCCTAAAAGTATTTATTCTAAAACTAAAAACTATTTTTTTGTAATTTTAAAAATTATTTTTCTATTTTTTATTGATTTTCAAAATTTTAAACTAAGAAAAATTATAAAATTAAATCTATTAATTAAAAAAATCCAAAAAATTGCAATAAGTGCTAAATCATGTGAGGAACAAGAGAAAAATAAAAGCAAACGCCCAGCTTATTTAATAAGCTGGGAAATGACCTAAATAAGCTACGGCTTTTTTTAAAAGCTAAGAACAAAACGTGTATAAAACAAAAATGAAAAGGAAAAGGGACGGATGAGCTAATGTAGCAAGATGGTTTAAAGAGTGGTGTGTGTGGTGATGTTTGGCGACCAAGAGGTCAGGGTTCTAACCCTGCCTCATCATTTTTTTATTTATTTTTTTATTTTGAAAAAGTTTAAAACAAAGTTTTTAGATAAACTGAAAGGTAACAATTTTAATAAAAGCAACTAATATTGAAAGACGCTAATTAAGCTAGAAAACAGATGAAATGGTGACAGATACTACTTAACTAGATTTTTGGCTTTTTCAAAATTTTAGAACTCAAAAAGTTGAATTAAGCTAAACCTTATGAACAATAAGCTACTTATATATTAATCCTAACCTAATAAACAACTTTAGTCTAGAAATAAGCAAAGAAATAAGCCTAAAGCTGAAGTTCCAAAAATAAGCACCTATAAGCAAACTAAGAACCAAACAGGCCCTGCAGGGACTTTGAGCTTTAATATATTTTAAGCTAGCAAATGAGAAAAATTTAAGAAACATAGCTTGCATACTTTTAGAACATTACCTAGTACCTTCTAAGAAAAGCTTTGAAAACTAATTGAAACCTAAGTTCATATTAGAAAAAGCTGTTGAAAACAGCTTATATACTCAATGGTACGAGGTTTTTGAATTTGTTTGAAAAGACAAAGATTAATTTTAGAGCATAAAAACAGATTTTCAAATAAGCAAATTTTTGAAAAATCAAGCTGAAACTTATGATTAATTACCTAAAAGCTACTTAATGCTATAATATTCAAAACCTAAAAATCTTACAATAATCCTCAGAATTTAGATCCTAAAAGTGCAGTTTTGTGTGTTTACTTACCTGATGTGCAGTACCACAAAGATGACCAAATCTTAAGTCCTATTCTATGCAGACCTAATGAGAATCAATCTAACACTTATTATCAACTAAACCAAGAGGCAAACCAAGCAAAAATTACATAAACCTAAAACATACTTGAACTTAAAATGCCACTTTGAAAATTATCAATTGATCACATGATTCAAATATTAACTATCTAACTTATAAATGCGTAACCAAACCTAGTTAAACTTATAAATCCTGCACTTATAAACCAAATTGTTGGATTTAAGATGAAATTAAAGGATAAGAGGACCTCAAGCAGTACTAACATGAGTTAGTACTGCTTGTCCCAAACACCCCCTTATTTCACTTTTATCTATTTTTAGCTTATAACCTTGAGTTTTTAAGATCAAAATGCATATACCAGATATCATGAAGCTTTTATAAAACCTAATAAGCAGAATAAAGCTCACAAATAAGCCAGAACTATTAGTAATAAGCTAATGCTAATTTTTTTATTTTTTCACTGATTTTAAAACAGAAACTTGAACAAACATTTAAAGTAAGCTAACTATTGAACACATAAATCATTAAACTACTAAGATAAGCTAGATTAAGCAGAATAATAATCAACTTAAACAAGCAATAAGCAGATTAAGCAAAATTCAAAAATAGGATTAAGCTATAATTATGAAAACAGAAAAATAAATGAAGTAGAACCTGAAATCCCAGAACAGAGCTTATGTCTACAAGCTCTGGCTTATTAAAAATAAGCCAGTGAGGTCTATGGATCCTTCCAGGTTTGATCCATCATCCATATTTAAGTTGTGGTAAACTTGGGGGAGTATTTGAGTATGATTGAGCTTATTTAAGCTTTTTGAACTTAAATGACAATGACTATGCTTAATAACTATTATTAAAGCTTGATTGAAATTTTAAACCATATTGGCTTTTAAGTAAACAGATTAAGTACAAACTTAACTATGAAAAGCAACTATATATTAATGAAAACGAGATTACAATACTTCAAAGAAAGGTACAAGTTATTCAAATTACATTAAAATTGAAATACATGATAAGCTAAAATTATTATCTAAAAATGAACTAAAAACTAACTCCTCTCTGTGAGTGATGGATGCCTCTATTTATAGATGTAGTGAGAAACTTCTAGGTCTTTAGGTTGTTAGACGCTCCCATTTATCCAGTGCCCCATACCTTTAATTTCAATCAATGTGATCATAACTCATGTCCGTTAGATCAAAATTGGAGCACACGTATTGCCAGCCGTGGCAAATTCATGTGTCAGACCCCTGTGCTTCTTTTGCAAGTGTTTTAGTGCAATTTTTAAACGATTGGTGTGTTTCCTTCATTGCCCGCGTGTCATTCTTCTTGGGTTTCAACCAATCAAAGCTTCTCAATGACGTTTTCTTGCCAGGGTGTACCTTATCACTTGAATTGTCTTTCTACGTCATTAATTTCCATTTAGCCTTTGATTCGAGGTGAGGTTAAAACGAGGAAGATGGCGAACAGTAAAAACCCTTTTTTCCCGCGTATTCATTCTTATAAAAGGGTGTATTTGATTTTGTTGACCCAGGCTCTTACTCGTTTGACTTTTGGGCTTATACAAAAGATTGGGCCAAGGAAATTGATTTGGGCTTGGTTTAAGGGTAACAGGTTAATAGTTTTATGGTTATTGGGTTTATAAATAAAGAATAAGACCCGTTAGTAATTATTCATAAAAAGCTAACGAATTTATGGCTAATAGGGGTATTTTGTGAAATATGGTTAAAAATGAGGGGTTGTTTTTGGGATTTTGGGTTTTGTCTTTTAGTGAGTTGACTTTGGTTGACCAAAGGTTGACTTGAGTTAACTTTTGACCTTTGATAGAAAACTTCTGGCTCTTGTGTGCTCTTCCGTTTCCCGTGTCCGTGTTTGTCCGGCTTTGACGTTTTCTTGTGATTTTTGCTTTATCCATACCTATACAATCACAAAGACAAAACAAGCAATATACAAGCATTTTATGCACAATTTTGGTCTTTTAAGGGACATTTTTAATATAAAAAGGATATGTGTTTTCACACATATCAATGGCTATTTTGGATGTCATGCTTAATGACTTGTACATTGTGCTTTTAAGGACTTGTACATTGACTTGGTGTGCTTTAAAAAGCTTGTACTTTATTTTGGAGGGAAAACATATTCAAATGAGATGCTATATTACTTGTACATGTGCTTTGATTGTTTGTACATTGATTTTATATGTATACATTACATATAGTTAGGGTTTAAAGGTAAATGTTTAACGTTTAAAGTCCGTTTTGATATAACGTTGCAAATGGTACGTTAAATGAGTAATATACTTTGTAAAAATGATATTAAGATATTGACTTGACATATTAGGATGTTTATATGATATAAACATAGATATAGATGGCATAGGTAGGTTGTGTGAGCTCGTTAACTTTAGTTATGCAAGTAATGTAATAAAGCAAAAAATTTCCCCATAAAAAGGTAGTTCATATATAATAAATAGATATTACATTGCATCTAACTTAATAGATTGATATTTACATTGCTGAAAATTGCAGGTTGTTATAGTCCCCCATCCTTATAGAAATCTCGTCCCGAGATTTAGTTGGATGTTGAAGTGATGTTTGAAAACAGATGAGGATATTTGGCACGAATTTCATCTTTGCGTTCCCATGTAAATTCTGGTCCTCTTTTAGAGTTCCATCATACTTTGACTATAGGAATACGACTTCGTTTTAGTTGCTTGATTTCATGATCCATAATTTCTACTGGTTCTTCTATAAAGTTGAGTTTGTCGTCGAGTTGAAGTTCTTTCATTGGAATGATGAGAGATTCATCGGATAAGCATTTCTTGAGATTAGAAACATAGAAAGTATTGTGAATATTACTGAGTTCTTTAGGAAGCTCAAGTTTGTATGCCACTGGGCCAATCCGTTCAAGGATTTTAAATGGTCCAATGTATCAGGGATTAAGCTTTCCTCCAAATTTGTGACTGATGTCAAATTGGTGAAGGATCTGCATGTCACAAACTTTGATCAGCACTTTGCTCATCTTGAACACCATGAAGCACATGCAAATGAAATTCGTCTTGTCAAAGAACGAAGTCATGAACCGTTGGCACTTGTCGCAAACCACCAATACAGCACTTATCAAACAACAGCATACAACAACCCCCAGCAACACAACTCATTATCTCAGTATGGAGTTACTTATCATAATCAGCAGTATTCAATCAGTCACCCATCAACCCCGCAAGCAGTTACTTACCAATCTAATTTACCTCAAACCATTTACCAATAACTATAAGCTATCTCTCAGATTGATTATCAACCATAATAGACAAAGTTTCCTGTTTTAGACTCTGGTCTTGTTGTCCTTATGTTTAATAAAGGTGATAATCCAATTAACGCAATCAACATGATGATGTCGTTCTTATCTACAGTGGTTACATCTTGTTTCCCTTCCATGAACAATCAGCTGAGAAATTCTTTAAACCCTCGACAACAGGCAACGATTCAGGATGGAAGAGTTACTGTTCAGCAGCTGCAAGGAAGACAAAACTCGTTTAGAGCTGGTTCGTCTGGAACAAAGTCTACAGGTCAAAGGGTGGTCAAGTGCTTTAACTGTCAAGAGAAGGCCACATGGCAAAGCAGTACCCAAAACCAAAAAGGAAGAGATATGCTTCGTGGTTTCGGGAAAAAGTTTTGTTAGTAGAAGCACAAGCAAATGGTCAAATTCTACATGAGGAAGAGCTAGCATTTTTGGCAGATCCATGTATTGTAGAAGGTCAAGCCACACATACAGTCATTACCCACAATGCCGCTTATCAAGCCGATGATTTTGCTGCATATGACTCTGGTTGTGATGAACTAAACGCAGCTAAAATTGATCTCATGGCGAATTTATCTCATTATGGTTCAGATGCTCTCGCTGAGGTAAACAGTCATGATAATGTGGATAACAACTTGATGAATCAAGTTGTGCAGGCGATGCCGTCTTCTGAACAGTCAAGTGTTGTGAATAATTCAGAGACTAAAATAACCAGTGATAGCAATATCATTCCTTATTCTTAGTATGTGATAGAATCACAACAGGCAACTGTTCAGAATTCTAACTCATCTACACAACAAGATGCACTGATATTATTTGTGATTGAACAACTAAAAACCTAAGTAGTTAATTATACCAAGATAAATTTGGATAATAAAAGTGTCAATGATACCTTAACTGCTGAGCTTGAAAGATAAAAAGAACAAGTTAAAGTTTTGAAAGAAGGACAAAATGTTGATTTAAAAAGTAATGATATCATTTCAGATTCAAGTGCACAGTCTGTAGAGATTGATCATCTTAAACAAACTATTTCAGAACATTTAAAAGAAAAGGAATCTTTAATGCAAACGGTTACTTTTCTCAAAAAAGATTTTAAGAAAGAAGAATCTAGAAACATTGATAGGGAAATTGCCTTAGAAAAGAAGATCAAACAGCTAGATAATACTGTTTTTAAAAGAGATCAATCTGCGTAAACTGTTCACATGTTAACGAAACCTCAGTTTTTCTATGATCATACCACTAAACAAGCTCTAGGTTTTCAAATCCTTTCTATCGAAGAAAGCTCGGCAGATGGAACCAAAGCTTTATGATGTAATTCAATAAGATACTAGTGCAAAGTGATTCTTGACTCCGAAGAGACCTTAATGCTTGCAGAAGAGAGTCGTTCAAAAATGTTTTTAAAACAACATGATCCTATGATGTTAGAAAAGAAAGTTAATACTACAACAGTCGATTAAGCTGTTCTTAACCAACTTTCTCAAGATTTTAAAACACGATTTGTTCCACAAACTGAATTATCTGCTAAACAAGCCTTTTGGTCTCAGAATTCTATGAATTCTTCAGATCACACTCCTTCTAATAGACCCACTAAAGTTGAAGTTCTAAAATAACTTCCTAAAGTCAGCATGGTTAATACGAATTTGAAGAAACATAAACACCATCTTGCTGGTTTTGACGTGGTTGTCAAAAAAAGAACCACGACCACAGCCATCATTGAGGGCTCGTGGGGGTTTGAACATACAAAAGCTTGTTTTAGGGATGAAATAATTTCATTTGTAAAAGCTCTAAAGGACTTATTTAATACATTCGATCAATATTTGATTGATGAACTTTCTGAAGTCCAAAATGTCTTTCATCAAATGGAACAGGCTGTGGAACAACATCGTTTAGAGTCAAAAACATTTGAAGTCAAAATGAATTAAGTTTTGAACGAAAACAAACGACTCTTGGAACAAGTCATTAATAAAGATATTGTGAACATAATTATGAATTCTTCTATGGATAATGCTTTTGTAAATGTGCATGAATGTAAAAAGTGTCTCAAACTTGAGACTGAGCTTCTCAATAAAAAGGATTTCATTGAAAAAGAGACTACGATAAATTATTTAGAAGTTTTACCACTCTTGAAAAACATTGCATCTCTTTAGAAGTTGATACTCAACTTAATCAGGAAAATTTTCAAAGGGACGATTCTGTTTCAAATCAAAGTGCTCCAAGTTTTGATCAATATTTTAAATTAAATGAATTGAAAGCTCAGTCGCAAGAGAAAGACATGGTTATAAAAAAGTTGAAAGAGAGAATTAAATCTTTAAGTGGAAATATGAATGAGGATAAGGTCAAAAAGGACATAGAATAGATTGAAACGATAAATATTGAATTGGATCATAGGGTATCAAAGCTTTCTGCTGAAAATAAACATTTGAAACAAACCTATAAGCAATTTTATGACTCGATCAAACCAACACGTATTCGATCAAAAGAACAATGTGATGCTTTAATTGCCCAAATCAATGCAAAATCTGTTGAAAATTCGGATTTAAATGCTCAACTTCAAGAAAAGGTTTTTGCAATAACGGCATTGAAAGAAGAATTAAGGAAACTAAAAGGAAAAGGTGTTATTGCTTGTCGTGAATTTGTGAATAAGCCAAAAGTGTTTTCCCCTGTAGTGCATAAGGTAGACTTGGAACAACTTTCCCCAAAGCTTAAGAACAATAAGGAAGCACATAAAGACTACATTAGGATCACTAAAGAAAATGCTGACACTCTTTATGATATAGTTGAACAAGCTAGAACCTCAAATCCTTTACACAAAACAGATTCAGGAGTTGTTAGTATATGTTAGACAAAACAAGCAATATACAAATATATTTTTGCATATTTTGATCATTTAAAGGATATTTTGGATATAATAAAGATATGTGATTTCTCACATATCAGCCTCAAAGACTAAGTCTTGGCAATGGCACCGACGTCTATCTCATCCGAACTTTGGTGCAATCAACAATTTAGATAGACACAGTCTTGTTTGAGGTCTCCATAAGCTAATGTTTGAAAAGAACCATCTGTGTTCTGCGTGTGCAATGGCCAAAAGCAAGAAGAAACCCCACAAACCTAAATCTGAGGACACCAACCAAGAAAAACTCTATCTCTTGCACATGGATCTTTGTGGACCAATGCGTACCGCAAGTGTTAATGGAAAGAAGTACATCCTCGTCATTGTCGATGATTACTCTCGATTTACATAGGTAAAGTGCTTAAGGTCAAAAGATGAAGCTACAAATTTCATAATTAAGTTTCTCAAGATGATCCAAGTGCGGCTAAAAGTACATGTCCGACGAATCAGAACAAATAATGGAACTGAGTTTGTTAATCAAACTTTGCGTGAATATTATGAGAAGGTTGGCATCTCTCATGAAACATCTGTTGCTCGCTCTCCACAGCAAAATGGTGTCATTGAAAGACGTAATCATACGCTAATTGAAGCTGCCCGCACAATGTTGATTTATGCAAAAGCTCCATTATTCTTATGGGCAGAAGTAGTTGCTACCATATGTTACACCAAAAATCGTTCCATCATACATCTTCGTCACGGCAAAACACCATATGAGCTTTTACATGACAAACTTCCCGAATTATCATTTTTCCACGTATTTGGTGCACTTTGTTATCCAACAAACGATAGCGAGAACTTGAGCAAGTTACAACCGAAAACTGATATTGGTATTTTCATTGGCTATGCACCCACAGAGAAAGCAGTTCAAATTTACAACCAACATACCAGACGAATCATCGAAACAATTCATGTAGATTTTGATGAGCTGACAACGATGGCTTCTGAATACAGCAATTTAGAACCCGCACTTTATGAAATGACTCCTGCAATAATCAGTTCAGGACTCGTGCGTAACCCTCCTCCTTCAACACCATTTGTACCACCTTCAAGAATTGATTGGGATATTTTGTTTCAATAATTGTTTGATGAATTACTCAACCCTCCATCAAGTGTTGATCGTCAAGCCCCTGAAGCCATTGCTCCAATTGCTGAAGTAGTAGCTCCAGATCCCGATGGATCAACCGGTTCACCATCCTCAACAACTGTTGACCAAGATGTACCATCACTTAATAACTCACAAACAACACCTAAAACTCAATCTCCTGTCATTTCTAATGATGTTGAAGAAGTGAATCACGACTTAGATGTTGCACACATGAATAACGATCCATTCTTTGGCATTTTAATTCTAGAAAACAATTTTAAAGCATCTTCTTCTTCGGATGTTATTCCCACTATTGTGCAAACTGCTGCTCCTAACTCAAAACACGTTACCAAATGGACCAAGGATCATCCTTTAGACAACATCATCGGTGAACTTGAAAGACCTGTTTCCAAAAGACTCTAACTCCATGAACAAGCCTTATTTTGTTACTACTATGCCTTTCCCACATCAGTTGAACCAAAGAACTATAAAGACGCATTAACTCAAGCATGTTGGTCTGAACCAATGCAAGAGGAGCTTAATGAATTTGAACATCTTGAAGTATGGGAACTCGTTCCTCATCCAGATAAAGTGATGGTTATTACTTTAAAATGGATCTACAAGGTGAAACTTGATGAATTAGGAGGAATTCTAAAGAACAAGGCTCGTTTGGTTTCTCGTGGTTACCGTCAAGAAGAGGGAATTGATTTTGAGGAATCCTTTGCTCCAGTGGCTAAACTTGATGCGATTCGAATTTTCCTCGCATATGCTGCTCACATGAATATGATCATCTACCAAATGGATGTTAAGACGACATTCTTGAACGGCATTTTTCGCGAAGAAGTTTATGTCAGCCAACCGGACGGGTTTGTGGATCAAGACAATCCGAATCATCCGTACAAGATTAAGAAGGCTCTCTATGGGTTGAAACAAGCTCCTCGCACGTGGTACGATCTATTGTCAAAGTTTCTACTCTCTTAGGAATTCTTTAAAGGAACCGTGGACCCCACATTGTTCATCAGAAGACAAGGCAAAGATATTCTCCTGATGAAGTACGTCTAGAAGTATGTAATTATTGGGAGACAGACTTGTTAGCTGGTCATAAAAAAGGCAGAAAAGCGCTACGATATCTAGTACGGAAGCTGAATATATAGCCTTGTCTGGCTGTTGTGCTCAAATCCTTTGGATGAGATCACAGCTTACCGACTATGGCCTTGGATTCAATAAAATTCCAATGTACTGTGATAACAAAAGCACTATTGCCTTATGCTGCAACAATGTTCAACATTCTCGATCAAAATATATTGACATCAGATTCCACTTCATAAAAGAGCAAGTTGAAAACGGAGTAGTAGAGCTTTACTTTGTCAATACGGAGTATCAACTAGCGGACATCTTCACTAAAGCCCTTGGCAAAGAAAGAATTGAATTTCTTATCAACAAGCTGGGAATGCGAAGTTTTACGCCGGAGACCCTGAAACAATTGGCAGATGAAGCTGAAGAATAGTGGTGGTATCTATTCAAATATCTTGTATATAATATGTATATATTTTAAAAACCAGAAAAACCAAAAAGATTTTTCATTTTCAGAAAACCTTTATAAAATCAAAATACAAAAATATAAAATCTTTAAAACCAAAAAAAAAATTAAAAAATTAAGAAAAATATAAAAGAGGTAATAATGGCATGTCTTCTGAAATTCGATAACATTTACGGTCTTAGAAATGTCATTTAATAATGATACAAGGTTGTAAATGAAGTTCGAGCAGAAGTTTCAAAAGTTTTCAAAACATGCCAAAATGGCTTGCTATTATTTCAGATAGCAACCCGGTCATCATCTTAAAGGCAAGTATTTCAAAAAGAAAACTTGACCTCATAACGGGAATTTATTCTCGGGCATGGTCTACTTAATGACCATGCAAAGGCTTGTGATTACTTTGTATCACAACCCGTGCTTCCTATATACAATAAGTGTACGTGTCAGTGCACTTATGTGATCAAAATAAGAGAAATCTTATTTTTATTGGTAAAAAGTTGTCTTCATAATGAATCAGTGTTTTCAGTAATCACAAAAAGATTTTCAAAGACAATTCGACCACTCACACAATGATAACAACTCTTTAAATAGAAAACGGGTCATCATTTGAGGGGGGAATGTGTCATCAAATAATCTTTTAAAACGGTCTTTCAAAATAAGTCACGGAATAAACGGATAAAGTTTTTTGATAATGACGGATCACAATTTCAAGGGGAGTTAATTTATATTAACTATAAGAGCTTTAGATGTCATTTATTTCAAACTTTAGGGACTCATTTGCAATTTAAGACTCAGTTGATTCTCACGGGATAGATTTAAGCTTATCAATTCTTCGAACACGATCTCTAGTATATTTGCATACTAGGTTTTGCTGATTCCAAGGTATCGAAACCAGCAAGGGGGAAGGAATAGATATACAAGAAAGATAATGAGTACACGTGATAGAATTCATACCCTATTCTCATTTTAGGTCATTCCGGAAAGACAAATGTCATAACCGCAGAGAAAATCAGTGTTTTTATCTTGTTACTTTTGGGTGCACTATTTCATCCACATGGAGGAAGAGATATCTTGTTATTTTTTAGCATGCATCATTTGAGTTCCTAAGGGGAAGTGTTGGGAGAATAATTATTTAAAATGTGAGAAGA